>JADLZL010006995.1:0-45674 GCA_015844335.1 Chrysopogon serrulatus | reverse complement strand
TGACGTTGGCGCCCGTCTTCCGGTTTTCTCCGAGCCCACTTTCAGTATTTTTCCGTTTTTTTTTTTTCTCTCAATATTTTTTTTTTTCTTAGATTATTAGATCGTGGCCTCGTGGGAGTGGGAGACGCCGGTTTCTTCTATCCGCTCACGAACCTAAATCGCCCCCCGCCCCATGCCGCCACGAGCCTAGCTTCGCCCCGCCGCCGGACCTCAGCTTCCTTAGCCGCCCTGCTCCCTGTTCAGCCGGGCGAGCTCGACGCACTAGCCTGCGGCTGCTACACATCACATTGCCTCGAACTGGCAGCAGTTCGTCTTCTACGTCTCCACCTCTTCACCTTCTTCCCAATCCCTATGCCGAGTGAATTACAAGCGGCGGTGGCCGTTTTATCCGCAGCTAATTTCCCCGATAGATTCACGGCGGCGGCTGCCTCGCCATACCTCACAAGACTGTCCGCAGCCGGTGACATCGACGGCGGGGCTGCCTCGCCATACCCGTAACCCGCCCAGTAGCTGGTGGCATCGACGGCGGCGGTGGCCTCTCCTTATCCGCAGCCTCATAGAATGCTGCCCGATGCTGGATCAGTTTGAGGCGCTGCCCTTTTTCCTGTCATGATGCCATCTCCATCGTCTTCTTCAGGTGCTAACGTGACGACAGTTCACTCACCCCAACTATTCCCTAGTATGGTACCCATCCATCCTGACTTACGCATTCGATGCCCCAATTTTGGTCCCTTTTACTGTTGGGGATGGGGATTAATGACTGATTGGCAACCTGACATTCCATTGTTGTGTGTAGATCCAAGACCCTAAAGAAGATTATCTGATTCTGATCATTTTGCTCATGGATCTGGAATCTATTTGCACAAAGATGCAAGTTCAGGAACTTTCAGGTCATGTGTTTTTTTTCAATTATATACATTTCGTTCTTTTAGATTGTTCTTCGCAAAACAGCAGTACAGCACTGCTGCAGCAACACGGCATTATCTCATCTACCATTAAAATCGATCTATGATCTACTGGGTATTTCTCTTGCTTTTTATCCTTGTTGCAACGAAATGAACCTGGAGGCTGTTTAGCTTACTACTTTACTAGATATAGCTTATTGTGTCTATCATTTACAGAATACTGCATGGTATCTTTTTGCCTGATATTTTTCTTACCATTTCAGTTATGCATCTTACTCGTTCTATTTTTTTAATTTTCAGTCAACATTTGTGAGACCTGTTAACCTGTCCAGTTCCTCTCTAATATTCTTTTGCTCATTTAATCTAACGAGCTACTAGTCTGCTATTAATATTGTTGTTATCTCCTTCCTATCCTTGTTTTTGATTTCTCGCGCTTTCTATTTTTTAGAATAAAGAACCATAGTTACAATAGTTATTTGCTATTTAAATCTGTAATCCAGTTCACTAATCTTTCTTAAATAAGTAAACATCTCAGAGCAGTGGATATATAATAATATCTCAGCATAAAATAGAAAATATTTTCTCCCTTGTTCACTTCTTTCAATTTACGTCTACATAGAAAAATAATAAATAATGTTATTATGACTTGCATCCAAATTGAGTACAAGAAAATTTAGAAAATTATAGCAATATGAAGCTTGCCAACTAAGCATTTGCATCGATTTTCAGCTTAGCAGAAACAGGATGACTCCTTTATATGAATATATATACACACACACATTTTTGAGCTAAAACCTTATATTAATATACATAAAGATTTAGCTTTCACATATATCAAATGTAAACAAAATATCTCCAAGTCCCATGCTTATCCAGTATACATCTTAATCTTCAGAAATACTAGCAGACCTTAGCATCCAGAGCTCAACATGGAGCTGCCTGCTTGGACAGGCTGCAGCCCCTGCTATGTAGCCACTAAGCATGCACTATTTACATCTAAGCAAAGTCAAGAGGAGAGTAGTTCTTATCCTTGTCTTCTACATGGTTGTTATTATCCCTTGCATGTGCACCTGCGCTGTTCTCTTGCCTGCAAGCCAAGAGTTGATGTGGTATACAATTTGTTTTGATAATACTCCTTGCATTTAGCTCATTTAGCTAAATTGCTTTTTGTTCAAATATGATTTTAATTGGTAGTTGGCCTAGTCATATCCTTTTTTATGATGCTTGTGTTTACCTAGTAATAAGAGTACGCCTTGGGATGGAATCTATATTTGTGGTTTGACAAATGAACTTCTATGTTAAGAATAAATTTTGGCTTCAGTTATCCCTGGATCAAACTCACAAATCATTGTGATTTGAAAATTGAGTTTATATGGCTGAGGCTGAGAATGCATATGGTCACATGAACACACTGTATCCAAGACTCAAGACAATATTTGTTGTTTACTTGTTTGAACAAGGAGATTTTGTGGTTAGAAATAAATCTAGCCACAAGGTTTTGTGTTGAACTAATGTTTCTTTGTGACTGAAATAAAACAAAGTTTGTGGTTTCAAAAATGATTTTTTGTGGTGAAGGATAAATTTGGTATATGGGTAAATGTGTTCGGATCAATATACTTTTCTCATCATACCAAATGTTTTTGGAACTCTCAACTTTTTTAGAAAATATGGCTCATGATACAAACTCTGTCTGATCATAATGCCTCACTGCATCTATAATGCTTGTGGCAGCCCCTATTGTTTTCCTTATTTTATTGTATATAAGCTCTGTTCTTGTCTGATCAATATTGGTCCTAGTGGATCATGATAAAAAGTGAATAATGATGAACTAGGCAGAAGCAGTTTGCAACTTTAAGTTGTAAAATTCTACAGCTAATCAAGGGCAATGCAGGTTCATCATTTAATACTCCTTGGTCAAGGTACAGTTTTTAGTTGGCAATTAGCATGTATGTCTTTGCCGCTTTTTCATAAACCAATTACTGGCATGTATCCTTACAGCCTAGCGCTTAGGTAGGATCCAAATAAGGTGATTAGTGATGTATCTCAATTCTCAGTTTACCAGTATGAGCCATGTTGAACTGCCTAGTTTTTATCAAATTAACTTCAATGAACACTGAGCACCATGCTATGAAGCTACTAAGAATTGCAGGCCTAGAACTAGTAGTATAATACTGTCATGCTGAAAATGGAGATGTTATCTAGAAGTAATTATAACCCTAAAACGTATAATGACCTTACATACACATTGAAATTTTGTGGCGATCATTGCATTAACAATTTGTGTAATTTCCATTCAGGTTTGGGTGACTAATTACATTAGATAATCAGATTGTTTCTTTGCTATGTTTTTATGCTTTATTCACTTCATTTGGAAGATGTCAAGGGTTTTAGAAGTCCATGTGACATTATTTGCATCTAGGAACCTAAATTGATGATAGATTACAAAAAAATTCATGTTTTCGCATGTGCTTATAATGGAACACCCACATCCTATTTTCATCGATCCCTGCCAAGTTTGAGTGAATTTTTATTTCAGAAGCTAATTATAATGGCAGTGAAAAAGATAAAAAGAGATGGATTTTTTCATGACTTAGCCATGGCTAACTGGTGCTCTCTGGACCATTTTAGTTCTCTGAATGCCAATTTTCCTACTGTTGTGAACATACCTGTGGTCCCAACACTTAAAGCAATGGAAATGTTGCACTCATGGAAGCATTGGATTTATTTATTTGTGATTCAATGGATTTTTAATGCAACAGAAATGATGTGCCCAAGAAAGCTTATGGTGGTGCCTGGGAGGGGGTTTCTTACTTCCCTCCCTTTTGTATCTTTTTTTCTGATAATTATAATGAAATGGCACACAGCTCTCCCACGCAGTTCGAGAAAAAAATATTTATGGTTCCAATGATCACATTTATGTGCACAATGTCAGGTTCAGTAGCTCCCTGGTCCAGTGATGTTTATGATCAGATTTAAGGAAATAGATTTCTTACACATTTCTTGTTGCAGGATGTAACAGAACTTGGTGGCAGGAGACGCTTCTGCTTGGACTGGTATTTGCTGCAGGGAAAAAAGAGAAGTTCCAATTAGCTATGTGAATCTAAAAGCCGAAGTAAGTGATAATTGCAGGATAATTGATTATTAAGACTGTTGCTTGTGACTCAGTAATAAATATATTATAGCAAAGCGTGCCACATAGCTTTTGATTGCAGAGCATATATAGCTTTGGTAGCTAAGCATCATTGTTTCACAATCTTGGCTGATGTAGCACAATTTGTTCCATTAGAACCTAGAGGATGAGTTCAGTTAAGATGCAGTTCTTTTTGTTTCCTCTCTCGAACACACACGTCATTGTCTTAACGAAAGGAGTGGTCCTAAATCATGCGGAATTCATGGCTGGGTTAGTCTTCTAATACATTCGGCTACAGTTCAAATTCAAATTATGCAGTAACATCTGGTTTAGATTTCAGAGTATCCTAGTGTACATTCCATGGGCTCTTGGTGGCGCCTCCTTTAGTTGTTTTTCTTTGCTATATTTTGTATTTCCTTTTTTAAGATTAAAAATGTTGATTCATTTATGTTTATCAAGTTATTTAAGAAAGCACAAATCGTGGCTTACTGAATTATTTTTTATAACTTATTTTCCATTTATGTCAGCTTGAAGGTCCTGGTTGTATCATATTCAAATAATTAGTATATGTTGTCCCCTTCGTGTACTATGTATTCAGCAAATTGCATTATAAGTCATGAAAAGTGCAAGAGACCTTGACATCAGCAGGGATGGTGTGTGGCTTCAAGATGCATTATGAGATCACTTAGGAGCAATAAAAACTCCAGTTTACAACCATGGTTATCTTTCCAACCATAAACATTGTTTTAAAAACTACAGCTATTGTTTCCTTCATAAGATCTGCAAATCCATATGGGTGGCATACTTTGTTATTAGTCATGAAAGTTCCTTCTTAATGTTTTCTTCTTAATGTTTTCTTTTGTTCTGCTTTTTTGACAGGTGAAGCAATTGGCGGTCATTAGAGAGGTGCGAGAGAGATTTATTAGTTTTTTTTTTTTTCAGATAAAAGAGTAATATAATATGGCATGAGCTGTTGGAAACATAAATTCTATGGTTAAGAAAAAGTGGCCACGAGGGCATGTGGATCGAAGAATGAAGGAGATATTTGTCAGTCAAATGATGACTAGTAATAAATGTTGGCCTAAAGATTTGTGTTTTAATAGATGTTTTTAAGGTCTATTTAAACTAGTATTTGTGGTTTGGAAAAAGAATTCCCTAGCTGACAATGATTTTTTCACAAGGATTTCTAGAGGCACACAATAAAAATGAGTGATTTTAATAATGAAATCGTATATGTTTTGATTTGTCATACAGATGTGCTGAGCGGACGTAAATAATTAGTAGTAATGATAGGGGAGATCAAAACAATTTGCAAACAGATTGTCATCAATTAGATCTTGAATAATTATCTGCGTAATAACCAGTATGAGCAAATATTAAAAAACGATAGGAAAAAAAAATCAGATATTGGAGGAACAATTGGAACCGCGTGAGCTGTCACAAAAACCAAAAACACAAAAACCAAAAAGGGACTGATACTGATGATCGGTGAAAAAAAACCTCGGATAAACGTACACGTCATGGTGGGGGGCGAAAGGTGGGGAATAACCGCACTGGACCGCATGAAGCGAGAAGCGTGCGGTGGTCTGCCAGCACGCCGCCAATGAGCGCGTGCGGGACGGGGCCTCGGGTACTGAATAACTAATCAGTACCCAGGGGTATATATATATATATAACGCGTCGTCATGAGGAGCCTCGCCGATCGATCCATGCATATGCAAATTATGGATGGATCTATTGCGGTAACGTGGATGTTGTGGTCTCCAGATGAATTGATCGAAGTCGGTCTCTGCTAGCTATAGCTAGCTGGTGGTGGTGTACTACAAGCATATACTAAGTAAATTGTGTATAGTATACTCCAATGCAAGGTCATATATGTGATATGTCTGGTCTCTCATCTCTTGTGTCAGGTCTGTCGATCGGCATATATCAAGTCCGGGCTTTGCTACGGTACATACAAATGACTGTGAGCCGTCTATTTATTTTGATCGGATGGTCACGGTCGCATATTACCTCCTAGGAGGTAATAGATGAAATATATATTTATTTAATTTCTTATTTTGTAAAATAGGATAAATAAAGAAAGTTTAGATATAACAAGATTTGGTTGATGCATGTGTGATCTGATGATTGATATTGTAAATCTTTTCCATACTTAATGGATTTTGCATGTGTAGTGATGTGTGTACGTGACAACATGTGTACTTGATTTTGCATATCTATACGTGCGTGTACTAGTGCGTGTGTACTAGCTTGTACATGGGACAATGTGTATACTAGCTAGCTTGTACGTGACGGCAATAGTATGGAATGTTTGAATACACGTGAAATCAAATTTGTATAGCACTATTTATGTGTTTCTTAATTCAAATTCATATTTTCTTGAGAGAAATTCATATTCATATGAATATTATCATTGCAATAGGCCAAGTTAACCAACCGCCCAAGTTTATACAAAACAATATGAATGATTATATGCTGAAATAGATTTAATATGATTTATAGTTATTCAACATCATAAGTGTTAGTACTTTCTTGTATAAATTTAATCAAGTTTAAATTTGTTTAACTCCCAAACAAGTGAGAATATTTTTTTTCTTGACCGATGGGAATAACCACATGATTGACATCATGCAGGGATTTTCTCCGTCATTACCGTGCATGCAGGATTTCCCACTATGAGGGGATGCGGAGGGAGTTTCTTTTTGTTTTTTAGATTTTTTTAATATATTAAATAATTTATAAAATCTAATATATTAACGGCTTAGATCGATTTGAGATATTACCTTCTAGTAGGTAAAATATATACCTTAGCATTGCTCATCAAGTCCCAACGTAGGTAGTAGTAAGAGCTAGTATTAGTGTCGACGACACAGCTAGCTAGATCAATTGCATATTTGCATTGCATCGACATCATCGATCCACGTCGACTGCAAACCTAATAACGAGTCCATCTCCCCAGAAGTCAGTACCCACGTCGTCCTCGGCCAGTCCCCAGGCCACACAGACGACAACATCGGGAACGGCCGGCCATATCAAATCAAAACTTCAAAAAGAATTACACGAATTACACGATGGGGACACCGCCAGCAGGTATTTTGTTGGGTGCATGCGTAAACAATGCACAATTGCACATGCACACATTGCAGATGTTAAGTACTGCATTTGTCAAGTCGCAAAAAAAAAAAAAAGAAAGAAAAACTCTTCATCACCTAAATAAATCAATTCCTAGAATCTATGTAAATTAACTATTTTTAGTTTGACTAATTTTATGAAAAAAAAGTAACAACATTTATGATACAAAATAAACATAATATAAAAATATATTATATTCTACACGATAAGTGTACAATTTATTGATGCCATAAATTATGACGTTTTTTACCTAGATCAGTGCATGTCTAGGAGTCTGTGAGGGAGATGAAGTAGGCGTGCGGGCGATCTCTTCAGTTGAGGAGTCTGTGATTAATGACGAGGAGACCATGCAAGCGGGCGCGTGCGTGCCTGGCTGGGGGTAATCACGTCCAAAGCTGCCCTCGGTACTGTGAACGTCGTCTTTTGCCGCAAATGGCCTGAGCGCCAGAACGTCGTCCTTATATGATACAGAGGGAGTAGACACTTTTCACTTATGTAAATCTCATCATCAATTTCTGCAGTAATATTTATATACATGGAAGTCAATTAACAACATCTAATTCATTAGTATGATCTAGCTAGCCACAGTGTACTACTTCCTTTCGTTTAAATTATAAGTCGCTTTGGCATTTTTAGTTCATCTATTTGATATGTATCTGGACATATTATTATATTTAGATACATAATAAAATGAATGCAGTAAAAAAATTAAAGTGACTTATAATTTGAAATGGAAGGAAGTAGTAAATAATCAAGTTAAATAAAAGGGCTAGCCTCGTCCACTACGGTCCATCTAATATACGTACAAAAGCTGTTGTTACTGTTATCCTGGAAATATCTTTACTGAAATTAGGCGGGACAATTTATATATGTGGCCATGTACGTGGGGCCTGGGCCGCGGGGTGGTGGGGTTGCCCGGCCGGAGTTTAGCGCAGGTACGGTGCATGGCATGTGTATACCCCATGCATGCATGCAATGCAATGTCCATGTATGTATGTATCCGTCAATCCTGCACAATCCAACACTGCTTTGACATTCTTGTGCATCACATGTATATATGCACAAAGTAATGCCACTGCATACAGTGTCAGTGAGGGCTACCTAAGTATGCTAGGAGTAGCTACTACACGAATGCATGGACGAAACAAAAGTGGGTCAAAATGAGTGGACAACCATGCTGCAAACAAAACATCGGTCACGAGAGAGCTGGAGAGGACACGTGGACGTGCACGTGTCGGCATAGCATTTATGTGCACGCTATTTTTCATATAAAGAGAATGAAAGGTGGTGAAGCAGATTGCTAGTCTGTATTATTAGTCGTCGTCGACCGATCACTAGCTTAGGTTATCCATGCATCATGCATGCATGGTGATGGATGATGCAGAGAGATATATAGCCTATTTGAGTGGAGCCGCAGTGATCCCTGTGGCGATTTTGTTTATTTAGTCGGTGGATTCCATGACAAAAAGAGACTTTAGTCGGTGTGTTACATTTTCTATTACGTGTGTGTCCTAAACTAATAACGATGATGTAGGTTGGATTACATGCGTATGTGTATATATATACGCGTGCTGCGTGCAGGACCACACATGCATAGTGGAATCGACATCATCAAACATAGTCCCTGCATTCTAAATTATAAATAAGTGGCAAATTCTTAGAATGGGTCGCAGTTTCTTTAATAGGTGCAATTATACAAAGAATTACTTAGAATGAGTCAAAATTCTTAGAATTCCAAATATAGAATAAATAACTAAATAATTATAGACAAAAGTAACGGCACCGAGTCTTTTTTTAGCATAACTGGAGCTTATATTACTCATGATCAGGGTTACAATCGCTATGAGCGATCTCGTAAACCAAGTGGAGTAACAAGCCACTCGTCACAGGTTTATCACGAGAAACTAATCTAATACACTCATGAGCTAAACCATTACAGGTTCTATGAGCAAAATTCAATTAAAAACAGCAAAGCTTCGGCTGAGTTCATTCAACTTGAACAGGAGTGGATCATTCTTCGATCTTTGTGACGTCCTTCGGTTCCACAGCTGTACCAAAACTGGCAATCTGTCTCCAATTGGAGATGTCACACCCCGGTTCAGAGCAAGCCGTGCTCCATCTTTGCAAGCCATTGCCTCCGCGGTCAGAGCATTTAGACAATAAACATACCACTTTGCAGCTCCTCCGCATGTCCTCCCTTCATAATCACGAAGAACAGCTCCAGTCACACCGGTGCTTGTGGGGATTGCTCCCCCGGGTATCCTCGGACGATGGGCTTGAGCCGAGCAGCCAGGCGAGGCCCAGCCCCTGAAGACGACGCCGAGCGGCGCATGCAGTCCCCTGAAGTGCGGCGCAAGGGTCGGAAGACAAGATTGATCCGCCCGGATCAGTAGATGGATAAGTTACCTTGTAAAGCTGGATCTCCTGGTCGGCTGATTGATACGCCGATCGGAAAGATCGGATCTGATTGATCCTGTAACCCTGCCCCCTGGCTATATAAGGCGGGCAGGGACCCCCCTCAAAACAGATTGCCTCTCACCATAATCAACCACCAGAACACAGGACTAGGGTTTTACGTCATCCTGACGGCCTGAACCTGTCTAAAACCCGTGTCTTGTGTTACTTTCTTGCTCTTGATCTCGCGCACCTCACCACCCTCGATCTCATCTACTACCTCGGGTACCCCCTTTGGTAGGCTGCCGACCAGATATCGTCGACAGCTGGCGCGCCAGGTAGGGGAGCGCTCCTGATCCGTCGTTGAGCAAGATGGTTACTCCCACTGCTTCCGATCTCTCCGTTGCGTCCGGCATGACCTTCACCGTCGGATCCATTACGTGGACCGTCGCCGCCGAGCACGCCGACGGGGAGGACGTTCTGTCCTAGGCCCCACCTGACGTAGTCAGGGACACCACGGCTCTGGTCGGACAAGCCCAAGTGCCTCCAAGCGAGGCCCCTTTGGTCCTTCCTCCGGCTGCAGCACCCCGCGTGCGGCCTCGCCGGGAGAGAAACCCGGTCAACGTCGACGATCTGGTTGAACTCATCGACTGGGTCAACGAAGGCTTGCATGAGTGCATCGTGCTCGCCGAGACCACACTCGCCGGCCACCCCGACGAGAACCCGCCCAACGGGTCGTGGTGGCAGCCCGCGACGCCGCCGCCGGGCACCACGCCGACCCGATCACCGCCGCTAAGGGTGTTGACGGTGGATAACGTCAATATTTATTAGAACTTTAGACATGAAAGGATACATGAATACACATTAGTCTAGGGTTTTAACCGACAATTTCTACGTGTTTTGCATATTCTATATTTTCCGGGGATTGTTCCGAAAAAGCATAAAAAGAGGGATTAGAGTGCTTAATTATCACGACATTTATCCACGTCGGCAAACATCGTCATCGGGGCTCAAAACGTCTAGAAGACACCCGGCAAATGGACTGGCTTTGGGGCCACTTGGTGGGGCCGGCCGCCCCCCCCACCAGCACCGGCCGCCCCTAGGTCAAGCGGCGGCGCCCCCCCCGAGTCTTCCTCCCACGCTTCCTTGGCACCTAAGTAAAGCATCCCTACGTCGATCTAAGGTCGGTTTGATCCGACGGTGCACATAACATGAAGACGCGGATCGATGACGTGGCGGTTCCTTGCCCCCTACTCCACCTCGGTCTATATAATAACGCCCCAAGGCCCTTCCTAGAGGCATTCTACACCCCGGTGCTTTATATTCTCTACATAATTAGGGTTAGGGTCCCTCTAGTTGATCTAGTTCTAGTTCATCTAGTTCTAGTTCATCTAGTTGTAGCACTTAGGAGAGACTAGTTCATCTAGATCTAGTCTTGTTTAGAGATTAGAGAGATTGAGTAGAGGAGTAGAGATTCTGGAGGAGTCCCGGCCTGTCGGTGCTTCTTCATGGCTGTATTCTTCTGGATTCAGCTCCCTCGCCCGGAACTGCGTTCTGAGGTACTTTTGTATTCATCATTCCGATTCAAGTAAGCAGTTGTTCTTATTTGTTCTTAAGTTCACATCTCATGTTGAGTGCTTTGGTCTTGGTCATTACTTGATTGAAGTAGTAATTCATAGTGTAGATGTGGTGTCTGGGCTATGATTGCTTGTGGATGTCCTCTGATTAGCCGGATAGTGGTAGTCCGCGTAGGTGATAGCTGCGTTGGTTCCTCTGTAGTCCACTTCCCGTTGATAGGACTGATAGGCTTATGGGTTCTTGGTAGGAGATTACTCTGTTTCTTCTCTTATTCGGGATACTTGCCCAGTTAGAACAATATTATACAAAGCTTACCGGTTGTTAGAACTAGAGTTCAATAGCTATTTTCTCTTTCTTGATTTTATCTAGCCTAATTATAGGGTTAAGTCTATAGACTTTGTCATCATCACAACTGTTCCCTGTGGATACGATATTTAAAACCTCCGGGTAAAATGTGACATTGGTACGATATCTGTGCACTTGCGGATAATCTTACTTAAATCTTATTTAAAGGAGTGCAGTTAATTTATACCAACAAAGGGTAACGGCCATCCCGGTCAGACCCACCGGCCCCCGTCGCCTGACCTCAACAGGCGGGCGCCCCGCTAGGATCTCGGCTCTAGTGGTTCTGGGAGACTTCCTTCACCATTCCAACCGCTCGGCAGGACGTCAGATCCATCGCCGAACCCCTCGGAGGAACAGATCTAGACCCATGGCAACTAAGCCATTCGGTCTACGGAACTCTGCAGGAACCTACCAGGAGGCGGCGCAATAGCACTTTGCCGACCGGTCCATTCCGTCGGCATCAACAGGTTCTCCTCCGCCGACCGTCAACATGGTCCAGCTCCACCTGCTGGAAGACCAGGCGTCCCTGCACACCATTCTAGAAGGGCAGCTCGGCACAGACTCCAACGACTCCCCCAGATCGGATCTGGAAACGTCAATCATCGTGAGCGGGCTGGACCCCTCCAGCGAACTCTCAACCCTCCCGGTGTACCCGGCTCAGATCTACTTGCTCCGGGCCATCTCACCGGATGAGGTCGCGCCGGCCGACGAAACGGAAGGACACCGCGCCGACCGCGAGGCACGCAACGCCGACCGGGTTCAACGCCGTGCAGCATACGAGGACCAGCAACAATGCATCATTCAAGACGCAGCAGGTCCTGGGTGACACCTTTACCGGAATCTGGCCGACGAGTTCGTCTACATCGAAGAACAGATCGTGGCACCCACTCCGAGCGCCAATCTCGCCGTCGCCGCTAATGAACTCGAAGCCCTCGGCACAAGCCCTCAGGTAAACC
The DNA here is from genome assembly GCA_015844335.1 of Chrysopogon serrulatus. NCBI lineage: Eukaryota > Viridiplantae > Streptophyta > Magnoliopsida > Poales > Poaceae > Chrysopogon > Chrysopogon serrulatus. The sequence goes on along the minus strand of JADLZL010006995.1, from coordinate 33,231 downwards.
GGGCTAAGGCTTTCATTAAAGCTGCGCAAGTCCAGGTGAACAGGATCTAGGAGATGCCATCCGGGTCATCCACCTCCGGGTCAAGTCGCCATCGGTCGGGTAGATCCCGACGGTCTCGTCGACCGGACAACAACGTTGGGATAGTCCAACAGCCGCGCAATGGGGGTGGCAACAACCCGCCCAACCTGTCCGTCAATCAGCCGCCGCCAGACGCCCGGGCAATCATCAACGCCAACCGGGACGCTCGTGACGTCATCAACGTCAGAAGGGCAGGCGCCTATGAAGCTGAGATGGAGCGCCGACGCCGTTTTGACGCCGAACATGGCGCACTGATAGCGGCAGCACCGACGATTCAAGGTCCCAAACCTCTCTCAGCGCGGTTACGCTCTCACCGGTGGCCCACCAACTTCCGGATCCCCGGAACAGTCGAGCCCTACGACGGCAAGGCTAATCCCGACCAGTGGCTCCAGACGTACGCCGTACCAGTCACGGCCGTAGGGGGAACGGAAGATACCATGGCTAACTACCTGCCCGTCATGCTGGCCTCCCCAGTCCTGAACTGGTTCACGGGCCTCGAGGATAACTCAATCGACACTTGGTCGCAGCTCCGCAAGCTCTTCGTGGACAATTACATGGCCACGTGCGATCGCCAGGCTGCACGCCATGACCTGGAGAGGCTGGCTCAACGCCCGAACGAATCCCTCCGAGAGTACATTCACCGTTTCTCCACGTTGCGCACCAGCGTGGCCAACGTCAACGACACTGACGTCATCACCGCCTTCATCCAGGGCCTCCTTTACAGTAAGGCCCTGCAAGAAAAGCTCCACAGGAAGCGTTCGGAGACGATCGGTGAGCTGATGAAAACCGCCGACTCCTATGCACAAGGAGAAGAAGCCGAAGGACACCATAGGGACCTCGCGTAGGAAAGAGGCCCCTGCCTCCTCCCCCGCCAATGGGAGGCCCACGCGTCGACGACCGCAACGCCGACAAGCGGGACCGCAGGCCCGAGCACCGGCCGGACAACCGCGACCGCCCAGGCGATTCCGCGGCCATCGGCATGACGTGAACAACGTCAAAACCTGGGCCAAGCGCAACCTCGATGCCGAATTCGACAAGATCCTGGATCAACCTTGCCCAATCCACAAGAACGCAACGCATACCATGCGTCAGTGTTACGGGCTTGGCAGGGTTTTTTGGGAAGAGGACCAAAAGCGCCAACGCCGCCGTGACGACGACAAGAACGGTGGTGACAGGGACGATGATCCAAAACCTGACGGCGCCGCCTACCAAGCTCCCTCCAAGAGCGTAGCCACCATCTTCGGTGGACCGCCCACAACAGAGAACAAGAAGAGCAAGAAGTTGGCCGCCAGGCGGGTCATGGCAGTCTCTGCCAACAGCACCATCGCCGACCCAGCTTTTCTCCTGTGGTCCGACCAGTCGATCACCTTCTCCAGAGAGGATCAGTGGTCGTAGATACCGTACCCGGGACGGTTCCCACTGGTGTTAGACCCAGTGATCGGCAACGTACACTTCAGGCGAGTCCTCATCGACGGTGGAAGCTCCCTCAACATTCTGTTCCCAAAGTCGCTCTAGGAGTTAGGCATCCCAAGGGAAGCCTTGCAGCCTGCCGAATCTCCATTCTGGGGCATCGTCCTAGACAAGGCTTCGGAACCGCTCGGCCAGATCACCCTGACGGTGCAGTTCGGCACCCCGGGTCGTTTCCGCAAGGAACACCTACTATTTTACGTCGCCGACTTTGACACCGCCTATCACACCATACTAGGGCGTCCCGCCTTACACAAGTTCATGGCGATCCCCCATTACGCCTACCTCGTGATGAAGATGCCAGCACCAGGAGGCGTGCTCACTCTCCGCGCAGATATAAAAAGCGCCCACGCCTGCGAGCAAGAGAACTACATCATCAACGAGACTGCCGGGCTCGCCGCCAAGATGAAGGACTGCCTCACCGCCTCCAAGGAAGTACCTCCGGAAGATCAGGAGATCCCGATCAAAGAGCCGCTGCGGTCCGCCATCAAGAACAAGGAGACGAAGACCATCGACCTCGGCACCGGCGACCCTTCCAAGGTCGCTCGGATCGGCGCCAACCTTGACCCCAAATAGGAAAGCGCGCTCGTCAGCTTCCTCCAGGACAACGCAGACGTGTTTGCATGGAAACCTGCAGACATGCCAGGGGTACCGAGGAAGTATGCCGAGCACGCCCTGAAAGTCCCGTCTTCCGCCAAGCCGATCAAGCAGAAGCTCCGCCGATTCACGCCGGATAAGAAGGAGGCTATTAGGGTAGAGATCAACCGGCTCCTAGCCGCCGGTTTTATCAAAGAAGTGTATCACGCCGAGTGGCTGATGTAACACCTCTGGTGTTACGTTAACCTAAACCTGCCATATCATCATCATCATTGCATAAGCATTCATGATTAGAGAACCCTAATGTGAATAACTAAAATGAGTTTACAATTCTAGGGTTGTTTGCGCTCTTTTATATCATATGTGTATGTGTATACCATTTAAACTTTACCTCCATGTTTAATTCGATTTATAAAAGTAATCAACTAAAAGCAACCTTAGTGTGTACAAGTGCTTGGCTAACCCTGACTTACACCCCAAACATGTTTTACAAGTCAAATGATGCAAAAGAAAGAATCAAGATTGAATTTGGAATTCAAATCCCAAACCCTAGCTCAAGTGGCTAAGTGTGGGAAATTGAATTTCATTTTCAATTTTGATGAGCTAACCATAATTAGTTTTCTAAATAAAAGTTACCAAACTTTGGCACCATTTCAAAGTATGAACTTTGTACTTTGAAAGTATGCCATTGGTTGGGTTTGAAAAGTACCACAACACCTCTAATTAATTGCCCAAAGATTCATCTTGAGAAATGGAACAACTTTTATTTTTGGAGATTTTCATGTAAAACACCTCTAATTAATTGCCCAAAGATCCACAACACCTCCAATTCAAAATTTATTTGGTTTCATGATAAACTTTCTAAATAAAATTTGTAGATCTTGAGAAATGGAACAACTTTTATTTTTGGAGATTTTCATCTTTTATTCAAAATTTAAAAGTAATTTTGAATTCCTTCAAGTTAGGGTTTTTGCTTTCTTTTCAAATTTGAAATGCAGTTCAAAAATTATTTAGAATTTGACAAAACTTCTTTAATGAAAGTTGTTGAGCATAAAATTTTGAGCAACCTATATTTTTGGAAAATTTTGAGTACAGTTCAATTTTTGAAAGTAATTTTGAAAAAGGGGAGGAAAAGATCTACGCTACGATGATGCACGGGGGGTGCCACCTCGCCACGGGCCCATGGCGGCCGGTCGCCGCCGTGGGCCGTTTCTCGTGCCTTCCCGGTTTCACGCGCCCCAACCATCTGGCCATCGCCGCGAAGCTGCTGGCCACCTCGTTGATCTTCCCTTTGCCCTATAAATACCCTGGCCGCCGTCATCGTCGACTTTTTCTTCTTCTTTCTCCTCACCGGCCGCCGTGATCTCCCTGTCCAATTCACGCTCCACGCTCCACCACTCTCCAATTGCTTTTGCAACCTTGTCCGCCACTCCCTTGCGCACCTTCTGAGCCAAGAAGTGCAAGCTACAATCACCGGAATCACCCGCACGCCATCATCTTCTTCCTGTCCGGCAAACAACGCCGCCGCAGTCACTGTCACCGCCGTCGATCTTGCTCCACCCACTTCCATGCCCGCAGCTCCTTTGTTTTGAAGTCACGGTGAGATTCTAAAGCTTGTCACAGAGTTGGTTGCGTCTAACATGCCGTCGTCTAGCCGAAACGGGAGCATGTCAATGAGCGCTGCCGCGCCGCTAGCACCGCGTTCGCCGTCGTGCACTCCCCGCCCTGCGCAGAGTCGTTTTCAGGTCGTGTCGTGTTCACCTTGAGTCGCTAGTCATGTTGGTGTGCTTGGCGCCACCGGAGGAAGTCCGGTGAGCCGGCCGTCGTGCGTCGCGCCGCTGCCGAGCCGCCGTGGTCATCGCTGTACGCGCTCCGGTGGTCAAACGGGGCCGAGCAGTAGCTCGTTGGGTGCGGTTGGATGAGTGGAGTTCGATGGTGCTATCGGTTTCGCCGGAGAGGCCACCATGGGCGAGAACTATCGCCAGCCGCCGCTGCTCCACTGCTCACCGGCCGGAGAGGAAGGGAGAAGAAGGAGCCGACAGGCGGGACCCCCCCGTCCAGAGAAAGAGAGGAGGCTGCGCTGCTGGTGTGAGCGGGCCGTGCGCCCCAAGGCCCAGTCGGGCCGTGGGCCGCACAGTAAGCCCGGGAGAGGGGAAAAATGTTTTTCTTTTTCCATTTTGATTTTCTGAAACTGATTTTCATATTTTTGCAAGGAATTATTTTGGGCAGATAAAAATACAACAAAAAATATGTGTGTTAACCTTATAATATGCTCTGTTCAGGAAAAATGTTAACTTTAGTTTTTCAGTAATTTTTGTTTACAATGTAAATTGCTCTTTTAATTAATAAATGCCACTTCCATGATTCTTAATAAATAAACTATAAATCCAAAAATCATGAAATTTGTTTTGTGTGCTAATTAGATGATAATGATCTGAATTATGAAGTTTGGTCATGTTTTGACTAATTTTTGTTTTATGCTTAATTAATACCCTAGTTAATTAATGTTTAATTAATTAATCTTTTGATTAATTAGAGTTTGACTAATCTCCAATTAGCAAGTTAATTAGTGGCTTTCAACAACTGTAAAAATGGTTAATAAATTAGTAATTAATCTTAATCACTATTAGGATTGCTTGATTTTGGGATTGAGTGATGACCCTAGGTCGTTAACCCTAATGACCTTCGGCATTTTATGTTGATTACGTACCGTTAGTGTTGGCGGTGATTACCGACATACTTTAACCGCCAACTATTATCCAAAAAGTGAGAATTATCGTAGATATATTCACATATACCTTTACTATTGACCTATTTCCACTTGTATTAGAGAATTATTGATTTACAGGAAACATACAAGAAATAAAGGAAAAGGTCACAAGAATGCGTCTTCCGGCAAGGCGTATTTCAACAAAATAAGCAAAGCTCAAAGACCAAGGTATCAACTGGGCCAACAACCCATGGGAGAGAGGTCCAGGAGCATCAAGAGGGCCGAGGGGGCCCACCCCTGGTGCGGGCGCACCCCTAGAGAGGCCGGCCTAGCCCATCTTCTGCAGACGTTTTCTGGAGGTGGTGCTGAGGTCGGTTTGGCCCGGCATTTACTTCCCCTGCCCCTGGAACCGACCATTACACCAGTATATAAGGGAGGGGGCACTCCCTCTATTTGACACAACACACTACACCTCTCACTTGTACTCTCAAGTGTACCTCTCCACTTTTCCCTTTATTCTTAGTAGTAGTAGAGGAGCAAGGCTCAACTTGTAAGAGGAGGAGACATCTTGGCTACTTTTGGTATGAATACTATTCTTTCCATTATGCTCTTCGTCTCTTTTATCAATATAGCAATGTTCTAGAATTAGAGTAAAGTTCTAGCGCTATGATCTTGTTAGATGAACTAGGCACTAGTTTGTGTAGATGAACTAGGTACTAGTTTGTGTAGTTAGATCATAGAACATAGGACTTCTAGTTCATATGCCTTGTTCATGATATGCTTGCTAGTTCATAGTGTTCATATCATGTTCGTAGCATATAGAGCTCCGTTCTTAGTCGTTCATACATTTAGATGATGAAGAATAGAGTTGTGTGCGGGTTGGTGGTTCATCGCACAACATCCAAGTTCTTTACTTGTTCATCCGTAGGGTGAGAGACCCGGGGGGCTTGGGTAGCTATTTTATATGCGAGCGTGGTGCTCGGGTATAGGGTAGCCGGTGATTGCACTTCATAGTCCACGGATGGGGGGGGTAGGCGGCATGGTGACAGCCCACATCCGTCCCCTTCGTAATCCCCCACGTTCGGCTATGGTGTAGAAGTCTAAATTACCACCCATCTCGCCGGCGCACCAAATGCGGATGGTCTTCGGATCCATCACAAACACAGCTCTAGCTCTGATTCATGTATTTGTATGACTATCCACTATCTAGACATTAGCTGTATTAGGACCATTGCTCCTGTAGGATATTCTTTCATTCTTTATTCTTTTATTCTTTATTCTTCATTCATCCTTCCCCACTTGAGAGACGTCTACCCGTATGTGTGTGTCCACTATCATGAAAACTGTATTGTTTACCCCTGTTATGAACATTGGTCTACTTTTCATACAACGTATAATATTCTTGATTATGGTTTCATACTAAAATCTACACTAGCCATCCTTTGGGAAAATATAAATACGACACCTAGGATTTCTCTGGGTTGAAATGCTACAACGGTAATTCCGTGCGCTTGCGGAGTAACATCCAAAACCGCAAAGGTTTACCAGATTATCGTTACCTCTTTACTGTAGTTAGGAATATAGTTTTAGCCTTAGTGTCAAGGAATGCTGAAAGTGCGCCGTATAGCATCTCCGAGGTACTAGCAGCTAAGGCTATAGTCCTAGTGTTATTGGGAATATAACTCTCTTGATAGAGATAAGAATAGTTTGGTATGCCACGGTGCCCGTGCCATGCTATTCTGAAACTATCATCCGAGGTATATCACTAGTAGCAGTAGAGAGAATAACTGGTGAGGTGTACTTCAGTACCATGGCTGATCTAGTGATATGGTAATTGAGGTACGCCACCCCAAGTATTTCTTACTTATTACCGGGGATAGACTTACTCTATTCTCAATAATGATGTTAAGAAATGTCAACTGCATTTCTAGCGTTGTCACCAGGGATCCAAACTTGGTGATGCGCTAAGAAACGCCAATAAGCATTTCTGGCGCTGTTGACGGGGAAGGCTAGGAAAGATTTTATATGAAAACATAAACTTAGATAATATACTTGTGTAAAAGTAACCTTTGTTCATACAGGATAACCTTTCCTTGTTTTCTCCTGTTGTGGATGAAAACAGATAGTGTATAACTGGGTTCGATCTGCCGGAAAACTTCACCAGCAATCCAGAGGCTATCTTGAAAAAGACTCGGTCCCGTACTGTTTCTTCTTCAAGTACTCCACCGACAACCGAACCAGTCACCTTCGCACCCGACATCACCGCTATGGCTGGAAAGTCACTCCGCGAGTACTCTATCCCCAATGTTGCCAACGTGCCCACCGGGCCCGCTGTCAACCTTGATGACAAGAACTTTGAACTTCGCACCGGTCTTATCACTATGGTGCAGGCAAGCACATTCTGTGGCTTGCCGAGTGAGGACGCCAACGCTCATCTCCAACAGTTCCTGAAACTGTGCGACACCATCGTTATAAAAGACGTCGCACCGGAGGCCATTCGCCTCCATCTATTTCCCTTCTCCCTCACAGGAAAGGTGAAACAGTGGTTCTACAAGGACCGAGAAGCTGTTGATACCGGGGCCAAGTGCTCAACGGCGTTCCTTGCAAAGTTCTTCCCTCTAGGCAGAACAACTGCCCTTAAAGGGAAGATCACATCATTCCAGCAGAGCAGCCTGGAGAACATCCCCAAAGCTTAGGACAGGCTGCAAGACTACATTCAAGCCTGCCCACACCATGGGATGGAAGATTGGATGATCCTGCAAACCTTCTATGAGGGGTTAATCCCCATGTCGAAGGGCCATCTGGACGCTGCAGCTAGAGGAGCATTCCTCTCCCTCACTATCACTGGAGCAAAAGCTCTGATTGAGAAAATCCTATCCAATCAAGGATGGGGGGAGGAAAGGTCCCAGTCACAAAAACAAAAAGGCATGCATACTGTCAAGGAGGCAGATATGCTTGTCGCAAAAATGGACCTACTGCTCAAAAGATTGGACGAAAGAGCCCATGAGAAAGAGGCCATGAAGAAGGGCTACGTCCAAGCTATAGACTCACACATGACGTGTGAAGTCTGTGGCAATGTTGGCCACTGAATGATCGCCCCGAAACCCGTGAAGAAGCCGCCTACATCAACAACAAAGAAGAATCGGGTATCGCGAACAAAATAATGGCGGATGGAATAATCAACTCCGCCAACAAGGAGGTAATTCAAACTTCGATTCCAATTACAATTCGAGCCAACCTTCCTTGAAAGACTTGGTATTAGGCCAAGCAAAAATAAATGAAAATTTGAATAAAAAGCTATCTTATAATGATAAAATGTTTGAAAACTTAAATACGAAAATAGAAAATCTATCTTCTGCTGTTAAAAATCAACTGAGCTTTAATAAGATGTTAGAAACTCAATTAGCTCAGATAACTGCTGCTTTACCTCCCAATAATGAGGGGGAATCGAGACAACCCGAAACACCCCTCAAATCTATCAAAATGGTCACCACAAGGCCTGGTAAGCCTTCCGTCCATGATGGGTATCTTCTGGACCCTCCATTTATCACCAAGAAAGAAGACCCGGGCCAGCCAACCATAGAGTGCTCAATTGGCCCAATGGTCTTCCGACATGCATATTGTGACCTTGGGGCCAGTGTGAACATCATGTCAAAGGTGACATTTGACAATCTGATCGGTGGACCCCTACAACCCATAGACTTCAAATTGCAAATGGCGGACCAGTCAGTACGGGCTGCAGAAGGAATGGCCGAGGACATCCTGGTGCGCATCCAGAACGATTATGTACCCACTGATTTTGTTGTCCTAGATATGGGGAATGATAATGGCGTACCACTCCTCCTGGGAAGACCATTCCTTAACACCACCAACGCCATTATCTATGTGGGGTCAGGACAAATCCACTTTCAACGGCTAGACACAGAAACCCATGGAGTCAAAAAGAGTTTCCAAACCCACCAGCAAATCCCTCAACTAGCAAAAGGCGACCGAAGAAGGGTAATCGCCAGCAAAGGAAGACACGCAAGTCAAAGCCTATAATAAGAGGCCAGCTGGAGCACCAACCTAAACTAGAACAGTGCAAAATGATCAGAATCAAATATTGGCCAAATCCTCAGGGTATCAAGGAAGTAGAGATTAACCCTCTACCAGTGGGTGGCCTTCCGAAGAAAGCCAAGAACAAGGGGAGGCAAGAACAGAAAAAGGTCAACCCAACCCCAATCAAAAACAAAACTAAACCCACACCATCACCAAAGATAGATCAAAAGGTGTGGAAATTCAAGGAGGCTCCGAAGCCACCCACTGCACCAGTACCAAAGCCCACCACCACACCATATAGGAAGACCAAGATGGTGTGGCGACCAAAGGTGCCAGCATTCGTGCCTTCTTCTCCAAGCACGAATATTCCGTCTTCCTCAAAATCCAAAGACAAGGAGAAGAGTCCGACTCCCCGGACTCAAAATGGAGAGCCCTCTACCAAAAGGTAATTTGGTAAGTTATCCTACTAACATTACTAAAATATCTTCATGACCCTCATAAACAAAATTTTGGTTTGAGGATTGTTGATTGTACCAACATATTTTCATAAACTTTCTATCTTTAAGCATGGTGCTTTGAGCATAGGAAGTTTACTCTGATTAAACTTGACGATTGTCTAGATTTGATCAGTGAACCAAATTCTAGTTTACAAAGGATCATAAAAACTAACCATAATATAAAATAAAATCTCTTACCCATAAAAGTTTTTGAGCATAAAACCTTTTGGGGAAGATTATCTTCACTAACATATAGGTTTTGAACCAGCTTGGGGGGACCCCCGAATAAAGGTATACCTCTCTCACTTTTTAATAATAGTAATAATAATAAATAAATAAAAAAAATAAATTCTACTCCAAATATGTGAAATATGCTATGCATAGTTTTTTCGTGTTGAAATGATGAATAGTTGCTCTGCGTCTTATGATTCATCTTGCCTAGCTTATGACTAAGTCTTCTTCCAAGGTTTAAGTTTATTGGTTTAAAATATTCACTCTAGAAACTTGAAAACTTAGTGGGATGCATAGAGCTTGATCTAGTCTAGGGATGGTATTAAGCTTGATTTGGTTAGACTAAGAATTTGTTACAATCTTACTCTACGAAAAGCTTGAATACCGGAGTCTTAAAAATTAAATAAAAACCAAAGTCCTTTGATATGATCTAAAGTAGATTGCTTTGTTATACACCCATGATCGGAATTCACATACACAATGAAAATCAATTTTTGTTCTCTATGTATTGATTCTCTCTTAGAAGTCAAAAGAGAGTGTGGGCTATAAATGAAAAGATGCCATGCCAAAGAAGCATAAGCCAATAAAAGATGCCATACCAAAAAGGTATGTGCCAAAAAAAAAGAGAGAATAAAATAAGGGGTGCAAAGACACCCGCCCGAAGCGAAAAAAAAATGGGTACAAAAAAGTACCCGCCAGAGAGATAGCCCCCACTTTTCAGAAAGACAGAAAAAGAGAAAGTCATACATAAGAGTTCAAAAAGAAAAAAATATAATAAACTTGCCCTCCGATCAAAGTGTATAGCTTAGTAATTTGCTATGATTTCATCATTTGACTTTGTTCTTCATACTAAAATACAAACTCCGGCAAGAAAGCAATTCAAAAGAGTAGAATATATACAAAATCTCTGTCTAACTCTCTTGCTAAAATACCAACCTAAAGATAAAGTGATAGCTATAAGCCCCACAAGTGACAAGTGAAAAGGATGAGTATGACGACCAATTTATTTAAATCAAGGAAGAAAACTTTGTTATAATCCATGCACTTGTGAAACATAATCGGCATTGCAGCAACTACTGATCAACAACCAAGTTCTTAGCTTTGCTCGAGGGCGAGCAAAGGGTAAGCTTGGGGGATTTTGTTGGCGGTGATTACTTGACATACTTTAACCGCCAACTATTATCCAAAAAGGGAGAATTATCATAGATATATTCACATATACCTTTACTATTGACCTATTTCCACTTGTATTAGAGAATTATTGATTTACAGGAAACATATAAGAAATAAAGGAAAAGGTCACAAGAATGCGTCTTCCGGCAAGGCGTATTTCAACAAAATAAGCAAAGCTCATAGACCAAGATATCAACTGGGCCAACAACCCACGGGAGAGAGGTTCAGGAGCATCAAGAGGGCCGAGGGCCAAAGCTGGGGCTGAGGGGGCCCACCCCTGGTGCGGCCGCACCAAGGTGCGGGCACACCCCCAAAGAGGCCAGCCCAGCCCATCTTCTGCAGGCGGTTTGTGGAGGCGGTGCTGAGGTCGGTTTGGCCCGGCATTTACTTCCCCTGCCCCTGGAACCGACCATTAGACTAGTATATAAGAGAGGGGGCACTCCCTCCATTTGACACAACACACTACACCTCTCACTTGTACTCTCAAGTGTACCTCTCCACTTTTCCCTTTATCCTTAGTAGTAGTAGAGGAGCAAGACTCAACTTGTAAGAGGAGGAGACATCTTGGCTACTTTTGGTATGAATACTATTCTTTCTATTATGCTCTTCTTCTCTTTTTATCAATATAGCAATGTTCTAGAATTAGAGTATAGTTCTAGCGCTATGATCTTGTTAGATGAACTAGGCACTAGTTTGTGTAGATGAACTAGGTACTAGTTTGTGTAATTAGATCATAGAACATAGGACTTCTAGTTCATATGCCTTCTTCATGATATGCTTGCTAGTTCATAGTGTTCATATCATGTTCGTAGCATATAGAGCTCCGTTCTTAGTCGTTCATACATTTAGATGATGAAGAATAGAGTTGTGTGCGGGTTGGTGGTTCAACGCACAACATCCAAGTTCTTTACTTGTTCATCCGTAGGGTGAGAGACCTGGGGGGCTTGGGTAGCTATTTTATATGCGAGCGTGGTGCTCGGGTATAGGGTAGCCGGTGATTGCACTTCATAGTCCACGGATGAGGGGTAGGCGGCGGTGGTGACAGCCACATCCCGTCCCTTCGTAATCCCCCCACGTTCGGCTATGGTGTAGGAGTCTAAATTACCACCATCTCGCTGGCAGACCAGCGGCAGGTGGTCTTTCGATCCATCGCAAACACAGCTCTAGCTCTGATTCATGTATTTGTATGACTATCCACTATCTAGACATTAGCTGTATTAGGACCATTGCTCCTGTAGGATATTCGTTTATTCTTTATTCTTTTCTTCTTTATACTTCATTCATCCTTCCCCACTTGAGAGACGTCTACCCGTATGTGTGTGTTCACTATCATGAAAACCGTATTGTTTACCCCTCATTATGAACATTGGTCTACTTTTTTATACAATGTATAATATTCTTGATTATGGTTTCATACTAAAATCTACACTAGCCTTCCTTTAGGAAAATATAAATACGACACCTAGGATTTCTCCGGGTTGAAATGCTACAACAGTAATTCCGTGCGCTTACGGAGTAACATCCAAAACCACAAAGGTTTACCGGATCATCGTTACCTCTTTACTGTAGTTAGAAATATAGTTTTAGCCTTAGTGTCAAGGAATGCTGAAAGTGCGCCGTATAGCATCTCTGAGGTACTAGCAGCTAAGGCTATAGTCCTAGCGTTATTGGGGATATAACTCTCTTAATAGAGGTAAGAATAGTTTGGTATGCCACGGTGCCCATGCCATGCTATTCTGAAACTATCATCCGAGGTATATCACTAGTAGCAGTAGAGAGAATAACTGGTGAGGTGTACCTCAGTACCATGGTTGATCTAGTGATATGGTAATTGAGGTACACCACCCCAAGCATTTTTTACTTATTATCGGGGATAGACTTACTCTATTCTCAGTAATGATGTTAAGGAATGTCAACTGCATTTCTGGCGTTGTCACCAGGGATCCAAACTTGGTGATGCGCTAAGAAACGCCAACAGTTAGTCCATCGTCGTCGACGCTACCTATACTTCCGTAGTGCAACCTTACCGTGAAGGAAAGTTGTACTCAAGATAAACTAGTTATCGTTGCATCATTATCGCATGCTCCTTTTATTACTGCATTGTAATCATGCATCCCAATCGTGTAGTTGTGCCGTCCGAGGAGGGAGTTGATCCTACTCCTATCTCTGAAGAAGGTGTTCAGTGCGAGGAGGTTGGTCCTGATCTCGGCAGTGCCATCACTGAGCCTCACTTCGTCGAGCCCCAAGGCATGCCCCGGATGCATTCAAACCTTGCCTTGAATTTTGAAAGTCTTTTATGATTTTATGTGGATGATATGATGCATTAAGTATAGGAGTTGTGTGATATCCTATTTGATGCATTTACCGTACCTTGTGATACTATCCTGGATACCTTTTCTGATTTCAAAAATGTTTAGTATATGCTTAGTCCTACTACTAGCATAGGCCTTTGTGAAATGTTTTAAAAGTTGATAACAATATCATCTCTGAGAAAGTATATATTCAAAACTTGATGTTGCTTGTCGCTTATCCTTCACCTTGGCCGGGTCAGGGGTACGCACAAGAACATGATGAGTAAATCGAGATGCCAGTGGAGCGACTTGCATCAGGATAGGCTAGTGCCCTGGTGTAGTGTCGTCCACTTGTGTCGGTTAAGGACCGTTCGTTGTGGTGATCGATATCCTGTGGTCAAGAGGGTTATTGGATAGTACTAGTCGCATGCTAATGGCGGTAAGCTCCCTTGTATGATCCATATGAGAACGGACAACCGGGACGGGAACTAGCGTGTACCCACACTACGAGCGCACCGTCAATGTACAGACGGCGTAGGGAGATGGTGTACTGTACTCTCGTGGCTAGGACCCATTCTGGTCTGGAGAAGTCCAAGCGTGAGTTGATGTATGTAAGATGTTCGGTCCTGAATACATCATGTGGCTAGGAAGCCCCAGCTGGGTATATAAAGCGATTCGAATTGTCGTTGCTCCACGATATGGGAGACTTGACTAAGCGTCAACATCGTAGTAATGATGAAAGTTGTTGAGATTGGAAAGTTTTGAAATTGTTACATGGCTGATAAGTGTTTGTATAGAGTAGGATAATCAAAACGAAAAGTAAGGATCAACTTTAGTCGCTTTTGGCAAATGTGACTTTTGATCTTGCTAAAGCCTCACCTTGATTCTCATTAGCCAGCATTCCTGAGTCTTCTCCCCAATTTTTAGTCGGGTAAGTCTTGCGGAGTACTTTTGGTACTCAGGGTTTGTTAAATCTCTGTTGCAGGTGAACCGTGTGAGCAAGTGTGCTACGGCCCTTGCTGCATGACGGTTATCGAGGAAGTATCAGATGAGAAATAGGTTGTGTGGCCTTTGGGCAGGGCACTTCTGTTGGGTGGTTTGTAATAAAGTTATATAATGATACTTCCGCTGTTTTGTAATAATGATACTCTGGTTTGTATAAGTTTTACAAAAGGTTTGTAAATTAAATTATTGTAAGTCTTCCGCTACTCTGGTATTTTGTATGAAAACTGTTGTAATACTGTGATGTCTCTGTAAGTATCGATCCTAGAGGAATCGTGGTTTATCGGGGTTTCACCCGACGGAACATTCTAGGTTATATGGTGTATAAGCATAGTCGACAGAGGTCTTAGGGACAATGTCAGGTGCTTGTGGGCCATATAATTTAGAAGGTTCTGCCACAGCTGGTAAACCCAGTCCTCGTCCATAAAAGTAATAAAGAATAGAGAATGTGCGTTGATTACACCGATCTCAACAAACACTGCCCTAAAGACCCCTTTACTCTCCCTCGCATCGACGAGGTCGTAGACTCTACCGCCGGCTACGAACTCCTCTGTTTTCTTGACTGCTACTCTGGATATCATCAGATCGCCCTAAAGGAGTCAGACCAGGTAAAAACAGCTTTCATAACTCCGTTTGGCGCCTACTGCTACACTACGATGTCATTTGGGCTCAAAAACACCGGGGCCACGTACCAGCGCACGATTCAGGCCTGCCTCAAGGATCAGATAGGTATAAACGTCGAAGCCTACGTCAACGACGTAGTCATTAAGTCCAAAACCGCCGATAGCTTGCTCGCCGATTTAGATCAAACGTTCAAAAACCTGCGGGAGTACCGATGGAAACTCAATCCAAACAAGTGCATCTTCGGGGTTCCATCGGGAATCCTCCTAGGCAACGTCGTCAGCCGCCGTGGGATCGAGCCGAACCCCGAGAAAGTCTTGGCTATAACCAAGATGTCTCCGCCGACTAACATCAAGGAGGTACAGAAGCTCGTCGGCTGTCTAGCCGCTCTGAGCAGGTACATCTCCAGGTTGGGAGAGAAGGCCCTGCCTTTCTTCCGGCTCCTCCGAGCATCCGACAAGTTTACGAGGACTCCAGAAGCCGACGAGGCATTCAAGGAGATGAAGGCCTTTCTAACGATGCCACCTCTCTTAACGGCGCCGCTGCCGGATGAGACCCTCCTCCTATACATTGTGGCAACGAACCGCGTCGTCTCTACAGTGATAGTCGTCGAGCGCGACGAACCTGGGCACGCCTTCAAGGTTCAGCGACCGGTGTACTATATCAGCGAAGTCCTGAACGAATCGAAGACTTGCTACCCGCAAATACAGAAGCTTATTTACGTCGTTCTCCTAACGTCGCGCAAGGTAAACCATTACTTCCAGTCATACACCATCGCCGTGGTCTCCCAGTATCCGATCGGCGACATCATAAAAAACAAGGAGGTCGACGGTAGAATCGCCAAGTGGGCAGTAGAGCTCGGTACTTACACCATCGACTATGTAAGTCGCCAAACCATAAAATCTCAGGTACTCGCTGACTTTATCGCCGAATGGACGGACATGCTAGAACCTATCCCGGCTGAATGCCCCGAGCACTGGAAGTTGTACTTCGACGGCGCGCTTAATGTCAGCGATGCCGGCGCAGGGGCCTTGCTCATATCTCTGAGCGGCGAAGAGCTCCGATACGTCCTATGAATACACTTCAAGGCATCCAACAACGCCGCCGAGTACGAGGCTGCCCTACACGGCATCAGGATCGCCATCTCATAGGGAATCAAGCGCCTGGAAGTGTTCGGAGACTCCGCCCTGGTCGTGAACCAAGTCAACAAAGACTGGTCCTACACAAACAAAAAAATGGATGCCTATTGCGCCGAAATCCGCAAGCTTAAGAACAAGTTCTACGGCATCGAGTTCCACCATGTCGCCCGTGAGGAGAACACAGAAGCCGATCGGCTCTCCAAGCCGGGTTCTTCCCGAGCCAAGATACCGCCAGGCGTTTTCGCGCATGATCTCATATCCCCGTCGATCGGGCAGGCCGGCGAGGTGTCTAAATCCTCCCCCAACGACCAGACGGTCGCGACTGTCGCCGCCACCAACAAGAAAGATTGGCGTTCGGCTTTCGTGCGATACCTCACCAAGGCCGAGGTACCGGCAGATAGGGTGAAAACAGAGCGCCTCATACGGCGAAGCAAGCACTACGTCCTGGTGGAGGGCGTCCTGATGCGCAAGAATACCAACGCCAACGTCCTGCAGAAGTGCGTGCTCCAACACGAAGGCATCAAGATATTGAAGGAGATACATGCTGGCATATGCGGGAGCCATTGCGCCTTCAGGAATCTGGTCGGCAAGGCATTCCGAGCGGGTTTCTACTGGCCAACCGCAGTCGCGGACATAGAGCATTTGGTGCCACATTGCGAGGGCTGCCAGTTCTTCTCCAAACAACCCCACCTGCCGGCCCATGCCCTGATGACGATCCCTTCCGCATGGCCCTTCGCGGTCTGGGGACTGGATCAGATCGGTCCCTTCAAAGCCGCACCAGGCAACTTCCGGTATGTATTAGTCGCCATCGACAAGTTTTCCAAGTGGATAGAGTACAAGCCGCTCGTCAGCTCCACAAGCAAGAAAGCTACCGAATTCTTCGAGGAGATCGTCCATCGCTTTGGCATCTCGAACAGTATTATCACTGATTTGGGATCGAACTTCACCGGCAACGAGTTCTAGGAGTTCTGTGAAGAGCACTCCATACTGGTTAAATATGTCTCCGTTGCACACCCACGGGCCAATGGCCAGGCCAAACGCGACAACGGCATGGTCCTCGATGCCCTTAAGAAACGCCTGTATCAGAAGGACGACAAGTACCCAGGCAGATGGCTCAAGGAACTCCCACCAGCCGTCTGGGGACTGCGCACGCAAACAAGCCAGAGTACAGGAGTCTCCCCCAATTACATGGTGTATGGGTCAGAGGCCGTCCTGCCAGAGGATGTGGCCTTCCGCTCGCCAAAGGTCAAGAACTACTCCGAGGAAATCTCCGACCAAGCACGAGCAGACGATGTCGACCGCGCAGAGGAAGAACGCCTGGCCGCGTGCGTCCGATCGGCCAAGTACCTGGAAGGCGTCCGCCGCTACTACGACCGCAACGTCCGTGAGCGCTCCTTCGCGGTCGGCGACCTCGTCCTGCGTCGACGCCAGAGCTCCGCCGGGATGCACAAGCTGTCTTCCCCTTGGGACGGCCCCTTCATTGTCAAGGAAGTAACCCAGCCGGGGTCCTACAGGCTGGTGGAGTCAGACGGTAGGGACATCCCAAACTCCTGGCACGCGGAGCACCTGATACGTTTTTACGCCTAGGAGACAGCATGGAATAAAGATATGTACTCTGCCCTTGTGTAATCAAATATACATATATAACATGTGTTCATTTCTCTTTTTTCCGCGCATTCATGTCATAACCTATCGTGCTATTTACGCCCTAACGCCAATAAGACCACCAGTAAGCACTTTAACTCGAGCCGACTAGAGCAACCCTGTCTCCGGCCCAAACCTACATGTGCAAGCAGCCCAGCGCTCTGCATTACGGTGCGGCCGGCAGCGGTGCCCAGGTGACCCTAGTGGCCTTTACGTGCACAACAGGGAGCACCTCCCTAGCGCTATAAGACACAACGTAGCTTGGGCTAGTCCGGTAAGACGATAAAGTCAAACACTGCAGGGCATTATGGCAAACAACACATATACAAAACATGACCATAGCGCCATAAACAAGCGCCCACCGGCGCGAGACATCAAACAAAAGCTAATGTTAAAACCCTTTCAGGGCGCAGTTGGTTCAACATCGCTGAACAGGTCCAGGTCGTCAACTACCTTGATTGCTGAGTCGGTGGCTTCGTCGCTCAGCTTCTCCATCTCCTCCTTCGTCGTCCTCCGGGTAAAACCCGTCCCAACCCGAGCGAGTTCCACTCACGGATAGTGCGACCGGACCAGAGCTAGTGCGTGCCCGGCCGTAGCGCATGCCGCCCCATGGACATAAACGCGCAGCTGCTCCAGCGCGGTCTGGCGCCGCACCAGGAATCGGGACGCCAAAGGATAGCGCTCCCCGAGCACGTCCCGGTCGTACGCCCCCCCTCCGGGTCGATGAGGTTAAGCAGCGGAGTCACGAGGGTGATGGCGTCCTCCATCTTTTCCTCCGCGGCGGCAAGACGTCCCTTCAGATCCGTTTGGGCAGCCGCCGTGTTCTCCCGAACGACTGTAGAATGAAGCGAGTTAGGCTCGAACGAGAACCGCCGACCAAACAAGCACTTACGCTGAAACTCCAACCGGGCAGCTTGCGTCGCCTGGTTGGCCGTCTCCGCCCCCATGGGTCAGCTCGTTGACCAGCGCCTGGGACCGCTGCAGGTCACCCTCCAGGATTGCAAGCCGACTAGGCGTTAAACTAGAAACTCTGGGATAATGCAGACAGAGCATGGGCGGTAACGTACCAGTAACGCGCGCCTCTAGTGCCTGAGCCCGCGTCGCACACGCCACGCTCGCCGCGGCCGCTTCCACCAGCCGAGCGTTCTCGCGCTCGAGCTCCTCGGCTTGCCGCCGTAACCGGTCGTCGTCCTCACGAACGGCCTTCAGGTTGTGATCGAGCAGGCTGACGGAGTCCTCCAGGCGCTTGTTCTCGCGGCGAAGCCGCTCGTTCTCAGCCTTCAGCTTTTCATAAGCTACGGCCGACTGGTCCAGCAGTCGCGCACGCGTCTCGGCGGCGCGCGCTAACTCCTGCAGACAAAATGAAAGTTGAGCTACTCAACCAAACGAATAGGTGTCACAGTTAACTCACCACAAAGCGCGACGCTGCGCAGCCTCCAGGTCCGCCGTCAGGCTCTGATACTCCCCGACGGCGATCTCGTCGTCCACCACTGTTGGTATTTTTAACTGCACTCCATTAAATAAGTTTTAAGTAGGATTATCCGCAAGCGCACAGATATCATACCAGTGTCACATTTTACCCGGAGGTTTTAAATATCGTATCCACAGGGAACAGTTGTGATGATGACAACGTCTATAGACTTAACTCTACAATTAGGCTAGATCATATCAAAAAAAGGAAATAGCTAATGTACTCTAGTTCCAACTACCGGTAAACTTTGTATAATATCGTCTTATCGGACAAGTAACCCGAATAGGAGAAGAAACAGAGTAATCTCCTACCAAGCACCTATAAGCCTATCAGTCCTATCAACGGGACGGGGACTACAGAGGATTCAACGCAACTATAAAGTCACCTGCGCGAGCTACCACCTATCCGGCTGATCAGGGGACATTCACAAGTAAATCTAGCCTAGGCACCACGCCTACACTACGAAATACAACTCTAACCTACAGCGTCCTATAGATCAAAGTACTCAATATGAGATGTGAACCAAAGAACGAATAAGAACAAATTGCTTACTTGAATCAGAATGGTAAATACAAAAGTACCTCGAGCACGCGCAGCTCGGGCGAGGAAGTCTGAATCCGCACGAATACTGACCAATGAAGAAGCCCGCCCGACCAGGGCTAGAGCTCCTCTAGAATCTCTACTCCTCTACTCAATCTCTCTAATCTCTAAACAAAACTAGATCTAGAAGAACTAGTCTCTCCTAATTGCTACAACTAGATGAAGATCAACTAGAGGGACCCTAACCCTAATTACGTAGAGAATATGAAGCACCGGGGTGTAGAATGCCTCTTGGAGGGGCCTTGGGGCGTCATTATATAGGCCGAGGTGGAGTAGGGGGCAAGGAACCGCCACGTCAGCGATCCGCGTCTTCATCTCATGTGCACCGTCGGATCAAACCGACCAAAAATCGACGTAGGGATGCTTTGATTGGCTTCCAAGGAACCGTGGGAGGAAGACTCCGGAAGGCGGCCATCGGTGGAATTAGGGCGCCGACCGGCCCTGGGGGGGGGGCCGGCCCCACAGGCTCCTCTACGGGCCCCCGCCGCTTCGGGTGTCTTCTAGACCCTTCCCGAGTCCGATGATGATGTAGTTCCGACGTGGATCAATTTCGTGATAATTATGTACTAGAATCCCTCTTTTTCAAATTTTACGAAAATCACCCTAGAAAATACGTAATATGCAAAACTTCGTGGAATTTGTCGATAAAAGCCCTAGACTAGTGTGTTTTCTTGTTTTCCTTCGGGTAAAAAGCCCTAGTAAAAGTTGACGCTAAGGAGTGTCAACAATAACCCCCAAGCTTACCTTTTGCCGGTCCCTTGGCAAACAACCCAAGCCTAATTATTAAAATATTTAGATCGGGAGTTGCTGCAATACCTTTATTTCTTTTAAGTACACTTGCTTTTAGACATAAATTTTCCTCCGGCTTTAGACAAAACTGCTCTAACTTTCAGACTTACCCATTTTATCTTTAACTATGGAGCTTTACAGCTTTTGCATAAGTCTTGAGCAATCGAAAAATAGAACAATCAAGTCAAGCACTATGTCTCAAATTCTTCACAGTACCAATATTCCAGAGTTTTGTAAATTTTCGCAATAAAACTCAAAGCATAATTGTATGATACCCTCAAGTCTCTTATTATGTATGGTATTTATGGATCTCACTGAGGCATTAATAATGTCATGCCTTCCTACAACTAAGCATTTGTAGTGGAGCTCGTAGGAATGGCAATAACAAGGATGATCATACTTGCAATTCATATATTGTAAAAAGTCAAACAATGGATCCAAAGAGAATCGAGGCATACAATCAAATCAAGATGTGCATGTGTATGGAATATGGTGGATAGGTGTATTTATGGTATTTAGTGGCTAATCCTAATTCTACTTTTGCTCTTTGAAAATAACTCCCTCCTTTAAAACTTAAAACTTTTCGCGGGAAAAATATGGGCTATCTTTATTCTCTCTTCTTTTTTTTCTTTTTTTCTTTTTTTTTTAATTTTATCTAGGAGGCGGGCATCTGTGTACCCATTGTTTTAATTGCTGGGACACTTATCCATCTTTTACTCCCTTTTTTTCTAATAATTTTGCATAGCCACATGCATTCTTTGAATACAAATAATAATTGGAGAGATAATGATAAGAATTTAGAGCAATTAAATGGGGGCTGTCCTATAGGGTATATTTTTAGGTGTTTTACTCCCAGTGTAGGAGAAAATTTTTTTAAGGTGGATCTAGATGAAAGTGGAAATGACTGCGCTTACATCCTAGAGTAGGAGTAATGCATATGTGGGTGGAGTGCGTGAGTGATCTTGATTTTAAAAAGCATGACAAGACTCTCATAAGGTATATTTCAAAGGTTGACTAAACTCAATATAAAGCAATTAGCATGAATGTGCAAAGGTTTTCCTAATTCTAAATGTATCATATATGGCTTTGGTAGGAATTTAAACTTTATTATACAAGATCTCATCATGTAAGGTTTTGAGTTTTTAAAATAAATCTGCAGAACTTAATAATGATAGGAATAAGATAAATAGCAGCTTAGACCTTTATGTATCATATCAATAAATTACCTAGACTTTAGCTCAAGTATATGCCTCCACAAATTTTAGGTTCAGGGTAAATTCTTATATCAAAGTAGTCATGTCCAAAACTCAGGAGAATTCATGGTTAAAAACTAGGCACTTGAAAGGAATTACAGTAGGGCAACTATTCATCATCTCCAAAACAAAATTTTAATATTCTCTAGTTTTTATTTGACTCTTATTAACTAGACACACTCTATGATCACACCTTAATATATAGATAAATATCTTTTTATTTCTATTGGACTCACATGACTCTAAAGACATGGACCTTCATGTGCCCATATATTTTTGGTATTTTTATATTTTCTTATGATACTATTGTGAACCTTCATGTGCTCACATATTTTTGGTATTTTATGACTATATAAAATAGACTCGATAATCGCTTAGGTATAGTTACCTGATAACTAGAGGATGCTCCTCCCCCAAGCTAGATGTTTGCAATACTCGGTGTTGATGGTCTTTAGAGTGAGCTAACCTGCAGCGGTTCTGGTGGGTGCCACTGATAGACTCTCTCTTTGTCATAATGTTGTTCCTGCATAATTATACTCCAACAAGAAAACCAAAACTCGAGGCTCGAATTTAATAATGGGTTAGCGGTCAGCCAATAAGTGATTGATTATTCTTTGAGTTGATTTGAATTGACAGGTTCTAGCAGGATTCTCGTTTTTTAGGGTTTTCTAGATTAATTATGCCAAAATTAAATATATGAATATTATATTTTTATGTCTCCACAGAGAATATTTATTCTTATGGGGCTTAGGCTTTTTTTTTCATAATGCGAGAGAGTAAATAAATAGATGCTATTATTATTTTTATTATTCTTCTTGCCACCACAAAGAAATATTTCTATACGGTTACCATAAGTTTATTCACGTGGGGATTTCAATATTTTATGATGCAGTAATTGAAGCAATAAATGTTTTTATTTTCTTTTTAATATTTATGAAGATGAATATATTAAAGTAAAATTATTAATGTAGATAGAAATACTAATTAATTAGATAACTACCATATTACCTTATGGCAAGGGTACAAATTTTAAGTTTACCGACGTAACTTCTTCTTCCACTCTTGTGTATCTCTCCATCTTTAGAGATGGAGGTCGCGATGGTTGCATACCTCTAGTGATGATGATGTCACCTTTGTTCTTTGATTTGGCCAACAAGTTGAAGTAGAGCTTTAATTATAGCTGGCAACATCTTGTTCGAGTGTGCATGTTCACGGAACTCTCACTTGTAGAATTAATAAATTTTGCTCGATGTGTTGTCCTGTTTGTAAAACCGGGGTAGAGATCAAGTGCATGGGCTCTGGCTGGTGGAAAAACACCAACAGAACCAAATCTATTATTATTTTTTATTTATTTTTTTCTCTATCCTTAGGCATATTGAACAAGATAAAATCGGTGTTACATGAATTGTGTATTTATGACATGAGTGGTGAGATCAAAAGATTAAGCATTTAATGTTACATTTAAGTTCACATGATAGAAAAGAATGAAATTGCTTGACCAATGGAAGGATTGTCTATCACTATATAAATTTTCAAATAAGTATGACTATCATCTTTTCAAGACCAAATATAATGTTTTAGCTTATGTGGTTAAGACTGAGATTAAGAGGATGGTGCCATGAACAATCTTAAAGAACAAAGCATGTTGAGTTAATTAGGTTATCAATTTAAGTTGTAACTCTAACGGGGTTTGTGTCTGCATTTATACGTGCGCCAAGATCAAGAGAAGAGCAATTATTAGGCGTGACCACTTACCTTAGAAAATTGATTGGTGGTGCTTTCCTTCTATTGCATCTTGAGTTGTTCATAGACCTCTTGGCTCCTCTATTGCACTCATTCTTTTGCCATCTTTTGTTTTTTTTTGATCTTTTGACTCTTTTCACTCCGATTATTATTACGCCTGCAATAGATTAGTGGACAGCACATACCGAAGGAGTATACAAATTTTGAGCACGGGTTGCTTGTCCAAGTATTTTATTTTCTTTTGTCAATGCTAATAAGAAGATAATATTAATATTCTTTTAGCATAGATCATGTTTTATCTGAGACATGGCTCGAGGCAAAAGTAACTTATAGTAGAAGATAAAGTGAATGAATCATTAATGCTCACAGTTCTTTCATTTATGATAAATGAGCTGTGTCTTCTTCTACAAAGTTGTTAAAATTCAGCATGTACCCTACTTCATCTCTAATTTGAATTCATCTCATGACTTACCCAAATTGATTTTGAAAATTTTCCTACTAGGGGGCTAGTCTATAAAATATCCAATGTCTACTACAATATATTATTAGTTCAAAAATCAACCTAGACACCACGTCTAATTTGACTTAGGAAGGCATTCTAACCTAAGCACCACGCTTAATTCAAAAAGCCTTTGAAAGTAAAATCAATACACCTCTTAGTTCAAGAATCAAACTAAACACCTTGTCTAATTATGACTCAAGAAAACAGTTTAAACTAAGCATCATGCCTAATTCAAAAGGTGTATGAAATTTCTCCAAACCTTAAGTATACTATACCAAATAAAGGTAACATGAAAGTTTATCGAGTGTTATTCAAACAGAGATGAAAGAGTATGATTAATAAATTGAATAAAGGTAGAGACAACCAATATTAGCAATATAGGATTTTCTAAATAAGGCCATTCCCCCAAGCTTGAATTTTGTAAAGTAAATGTAAGCTTGAGTGGATGTCAAAGTTGCATAATGATTGGTTGGTCATACACAACACTTGCCATTATTCATTTTCTTACTTCAAACCTGAAATGGTTAGTGACAAAAATATCCAAAGGAATATTTTGACAATTATGCTAAAGGTACAAACTCAATTCATTTTTTTTAGAGTGATTATTACAAAGTTATTCTTAGAAAACCTTCTAATTATTGTACTTCAAGTTGGTGAGGTGGTTTCATCTAGAACATTAGCCTTTGTGCGCCTATATCAAGATTACAACGAGATCTATAATATTTATGATAAACATATGCATCTACAACCACCCTCTTAATGATTTTATGAGCAGGTAAAATAAGGGGGTTGAAGATCTCGTGTGTGGTAATATTAGAGAGACCAAAAGATTCAGGAGATTTCTCATATGACCACAGGTCTGATAGGGTGTTAATGACATAACTGCCATGCTCGTCGATATGATCTCCCTTTTTAAACTCCAAGGGTGTCTCTTCATGGGTGTCTATAGGTAACAAGTTCATCTCTATTATTTCATGCCTATGACATTCATTGGATGTTTTATCTTCTAGGATTTCCCATGAATTGATGCCTCTAGGATTGGTCTCGTCTAAAGCTTTCTTCGAATTTGGGTGAGTTCTATTTATTAAGGAAATTGATTTAAGCTCACCATTTGAATCTAGACCAAGTTCGGATGCTAAAATTAAGGCCTCGTCCTCCTCCATCCATTCTTTGACAATGGCAAATGAGTTTTTCATATGTTCCATGCATTCATGCCATTGTCGACGTTGCTCTTCTTGATCATTTCTATAGTCTTCATGACTCCTATACTTTGGGTATTCTAGTGAGTTTTTAGGGTCGTTCTGAGACTTAGGGGAGAGAGTATAAAAAGGATCATCGGGGGTTAAGGATGGGTTTAAAGTTGGGTTCAGATAAGTTATCTAATGTGGGTATAGAAGGGGAGAAGATATGATTAATTCTTGAGTGGCTTAGCTCTCCTTCTATGGTGTCACTAGACATGCCATCCATGTATTCTTCTTGATGTCTTTTAGGAGGGAAAGGAAGTTGAGGATACCTTTTCCAAGATGCTCTTCTAAGAAGGTCTGATTCATATCAATGTACGAGCATCTTAGCTAATTGGAAATCTAAATCATCATTGTGAGGTTTTGATGGTTTAGGATTGATAGCTAAATCTTGGGATTGGGGTGATTGTGTTTCAGCTACCAAAACTTCCTCTTCTTTGTTCGGGAGATGATTCCTTCTCTTCCTCGAGAGCTCGAGAATAGGCTTGAACAATCTTTTCTAGCATCGGTCTGGCTTCAGTTATAGGCAAGTGAAGAAAAGCTCCTCCAGAGGCTAAATTAAGGGAGTCCTTAGATTCCTTGGTAAGACCCAAATAAAAATGTTGAAGACTCATAGGGTCTGGAAAACCAAGGTCAGGGCCAAATGTGATAAGTTCATTAAAAAAAACGCTCCCATGATTTACTAAGAGATTCTTGTTCTAGTTGCCTAAAAGTTAGAACCTCTTTTTTTCGAAGGCTAGCTACCTTAGAGATGGGAAAGAAGTGTAAACAGAATTCAGAGTATAACATTTTTCAATACCTTGCATACTCCCTACGGCTCGATTATACCAAAGTTTAGCTTTTCCTGTCAAGGAAAATGGAAAAAACTTCCATCTAATAGTCTTATTAGACATGCCAGCAATGCACAAGCATGCACAGTGTCCTTTCAATTCTCGTAAGTGTAAGTATGGGTTTTCATTGCCTTCTCCCGAGAAGGGTTTATCCCGAATCATTTTGATTAGACATGGGTGCAGCTCATAGCCGGGTGTTATGATAGGCTCATCAGATTTTGGTGGCCCGAAGCTTTCACGCATGCCATAAAAGCGGATAGGAATAGAATTAAAAGCATCCATAAGGATGAACACAAAAATAATGAAGAGAATGGGATAAAATAAGAAAAGATAAAAGTATAATACAAGATTAAGCTAGACTAAGTCAAAATCAGCAAACCGTTCCCCAAGAACGCGGCAAAAAAATGCTTGTTGGTATTTTTAAGCGCACTCCATTAAATAAGTTTTAAGTAGGATTATCCGCAAGCGCCGCGATATCATACCAAAGTGTCACATTTTACCCTGAGGTTTTAAATATCGTATCCACGAGGAACAGTTGTGATGATGACAACGTCTATAGACTTAACCCTACAATTGGGCTAGATCATATCAAGAAAAAGAAAATAGCTAATGTACTCTAGTTCCAACTACCGGTAAACTTTGTATAATATCGTCTTATCGGACAAGTAACCCGAATAGGAGAAGAAACAGAGTAATCTCCTACCAAGCACCTATAAGCCTATCAGTCCTATCAACGGGATGGGGACTACAGAGGATTCAACGCAGCTATAAAGTCACTTGCGCGAGCTACCACCTATCCGGCTGATCAGGGAACATTCACAAGTAAATCTAGCCTAGGCACCACGCCTACACTACGAAATACAACTCTAACCTACAGCGTCCTATAGATCAAAGTACTCAATATGAGATGTGAACCAAAGAACGAATAAGAACAAATTGCTTACTTGAATCGGAATGGTAAATACAAAAGTACCTCAGAACGCAGCTCCGGCGAGAAGTGAATCCGCACGAATACGACCCACGAAGAAGCGCCGACAGGCCAGAGCTCCTCTAGAATCTCTACTCCTCTACTCAATCTCTCTAATCTCTAAACAAAACTAGATCTAGAAGAACTAGTCTCTCCTAATTGCTACAACTAGATGAACTAGAACTAGATGAACTAGACTAGATCAACTAGAGGGACCCTAACCAAAATTATGTAGAGAATATGAAGCACCGGGGTGTAGAATGCCTCTTGGAGGGGCCTTAGGGCGTCATTATATAGGCCGAGGTGGAGTAGGGGGCAAGGAACCGCCACGTCAGCGATCCGCGTCTTCATCTCATGTGCACCGTCGGATCAAACCGACCTAAAATCAACGTAGGGATGCTTTGATTGGCTTCCAAGGAACCGTGGGAGGAAGACTCCAGAAGGCGGCGGCCATCGGTGGAATTAGGGCGCCGACCGCCCCCAGGGATGGGGCCGGCCGGCCCCACTTGGGCTCCTCTGCGGGCCCCGCTGCTTCGGTGTCTTCTAGACCCTTCCCGAGTCCGATGATGATGTAGTTCCGACGTGGATCAATTTCGTGATAATTATGCACTAGAATCCCTCTTTTTTCGGCTTTTCTCGAAAAATCACCCTAGAAAATACGAGAATATGCAAAACTCGTGGAATTTGTCGATAAAGCCCTAGACTAGTGTGTTTTCTTGTTTTCCTTCAGGTAAAAAGCCCTAGTAAAAGTTGACGCTAAGGAGTGTCAACAACCACCTCCACCCGATTGCCGCGAGGGTCGATGTAGAAGGTACGGCAGAGCCGCGCTGGCTCGTCTCTTTCGCGTGGGGGCTCCCGCACAACCTCCTCCGGCTCCACCTCGGCGCCCGCCTCAGCCTGACCGCCCGTGATAGGCTGTGGACCCGGTAGCGATGACGCTTGCCCGGCATCGCCTTGCCGACCCGGCGGCCACGTGGGGCCTCGGGCCTCACGTCCCAGCGGGTGGGGCTGGCGTTTCCCTTCCACTCGGGCCGAGCTCGGGGTGGCAACCCACGAGTTGCGGTCGGGGAGGGCTAGCCCCCCGGGCGCCGGCGTCATCGTCACCATCATGGCCGGGGTCCTCCACGAGGGCCTCGGCGCATGTCAACTCTGAGTCGGGCCTGGACTTCACCGGGAACACAAAAAGATACGAGATGGGCATTCGTTTCGCGGCGGTGTCGGATTGGCGGCGCCCGAACATAAAACCTCCGCGGGGCCCGGGAGCTCCCGGTTCCGGCTGCTCGGTCGAAGCCCCGGCGTTCAGCGCCTCGAGGGCGGCCGGCAATCGGTCGGCATCCCGTTGAAAAAACCGGCGCCCGGTCGGCCGCCCGACTCTCCCGCCTTCGGCGCGGCGGCCGGCCGGGCCTTGGTCCGTCAGCGTCTCCGTGTCCTCCTCGTCGTCCTCGTCATCGGCAGGATGACGGTCCGTTTTTTCCGGCTTCCCCCTCGTCCATCCGAATACACGTGGAAGGGGGAGTCGATGCCTTCTTCTGCTTCTTGGGCGGTGGTTCCTTCGCCCCGCCGCCCTTGCCAGCTGACCCCCTAGCCTGACACTTGGGGACTGCGGGCCTCCCCCCGACGGGGCGAGACTCCTCTTCGTGGAGGATCTCAGCCGTGGCCCGCAGGATCTCCTCCGTCGTGCGCTGCTGGTCCACACCAGTCGGCCACGAGCCGTCGGGCACGTTCGACACGAAGGTCGCCCTGTCCTGCACGCCACGCTTATGGCATCAGCCAGCAGAGAAACAAAAACACAGCAATGTCACCACGCCAGAACTTACCGCGGGCCGCGGATTGCCCAGGCTGTATGGCTGCTGCATCCCGGAGCTTCTCAGCTGGGTACCGCCGACGAAGAACGCGCCTAGTCGCCGGAACACGGCTTCCTTCGATAGCCGGTCCGGCACCTCCCGAGTCACGTCGTCGTCGCCGCCGGAGTACTCATGCGCCGGGTCCACTCGCTCCTTGCACGGCGGGCCAAGCCGATTTAAATTGATCGCCACGGCCACCCCCGTTAGATTCATGACGCGGATGATCCTGACCAGCTCCTCCACCTGGCCCATTTCCACGGAGGTAGGGTGCTCGGTCCAGTTGCCGTTGGCGCACCACCACTCGTTGACCTCATTCGAGATCTACGGCTCGGGATTGCTGGTGATGAACCACTGCGAGTTCCACCCCTTCATCGAGGTGTTGAGCGGCAGCCCGAGGTACTGGTTCCTCATGCCGTCGCGGAGGCAAAGATAAAGGCCCCCACTACCTTGGGTGAGCCGGATCCAGTAAAAGCTCTCAGACAAAAGAGATGGCGAAAGAGATTGAAGTGAGGAAGAATGCCAAGAAAGGCTTCGCAGAGGTGGATGAAGATGGAGAGATGAAGAATGGAGTTGGGATGGAGATGAATAGGCGGATCCGGTAGTACCCGAGGAGCTTACGGAGGAAAGGATGCGCCGGCAATCCGAATCTCCGGTGGAAGTAGTCCGCAAACACCACAAGCTCATTGTTATTTGTGGGGGTGGGGAAGGACTCACCGGCGGTAGGTCGCCGCCCGCCGCCGGCCCTTTCGGGAAGAACTCCGTCGCGGACTAGCTCCTCGAGGACCGCCCCGGGTGCAGTCGACGGCATCCACTCCAAGTCGATGTGCGGCGGACCGTCACACCGGATCGCGGCCGCACCACCAGCTGCTGCTCGCCGCTTACTTCCCCCTCGCCCGGCCATCGCCGGATCTAGGGTTCCGGTGGTGTTGCCGCCAAGCGGTGTCGAGGACGGAGTGCGCTCAGCAGTGGAGAGTGAGTAGGCAGCGGTTCCGGTGTGGCGTCGGGCGAAGATGAAAGTGAAGACGGTGACAAGGCAAGCCCCTTAAATAGCCGTCACTCATGGCAGTTCCATTGGGTGCCGCACCGCGCCGCTTCGCCTTCCCTCCGTGGGAAACCACGCCGCGACGCTCCGGATCCCTCCGCCGATCCTGGGCCGTGCGCGCTTGTTCCCGGAGTGTGTTGAGTCAGGTAGGCCCAGTGGGCTGGCCCGCGGAGCGTTGGCAGCTGGACGTAGGCCAGGTGGACTGCCATGCGAAGGCTCTCCAATCGACTTTGGACAAAGAAGGTGAAAGTAGAAGTTTAATTCACAGCCTCGGGGACTGTGACGAAGAAAGGAAGGTTAATCACGCATTTCTGACAAGTTTGATCCTAGCACCAGGTTCATACTTCACCTACTGCCAGTCTCGGGGACTACGTGGTACACATCACCTTCGGTGACTTGACGTGGTACACGTCACCCGGGCCCGGGATTTTTTCTTTTTTCTCTTGAGCACCTCGCGTCTCCCTGACAAGTGGGCCTATGCGCGTTCCTCCCCGCAACAGCGACCATGGTACGCCCCAGGCGAGGGCTAGCCTCTCTCTGGTAGCGGAGGGCCCTAGCACATGTACCGCTCGGCCACGACGGCGCCGACCGCTCCGACCCGTCAGACTCGCCAGCCAACGCAGATTTCGCCTGGGACGCCGGTCTGACAAGATGCTGGCGCTGGGAGGTCCCTGAACTTGGGTCGAGAGACGCGAGCCGCTCGGGGACTAGCTGTGGGGATTGCTCCCCCGGGTGTCCTCGGACGATGGGCTTGGGCCGAGCAGCCAGGCGAGGCCCAGCCCCTGAAGACGACGCCGAGTGGCGCATGCGCCCCACAAGTGCGGCGCAAGGGTCGGAAGACAGGATTGATCCGCCCGGATCAGTAGATGGATAAGTTACCTTGTTAAGCTGGATCTCCTGGTCGGCTGATTGATACGCTGATCGGGAAGATCGGATCTGATTGATCCTGTAACCCTGCCCCCCGGCTATATAAGGCGGGCAGGGACCCCCCTCAAAACAGATTGCCTCTCACCATAATCAACCACCAGAACACAGGACTAGGGTTTTACGTCATCCCGACGGCCCGAACCTCGTCTAAAACCCGTGTCTTGTGTTACTTTCTTGCTCTTGATCTCGCGCACCTCACCACCCTCGATCTCATCTACTACCTTGGGTACCCCCTTTGGTAGGCTACCGACCAGATATCGTCGACAGTGCTATTCCTTTCAAAGAACGAAGCATCCACATTGCATTTGATGAGGCCAGGTGCCAGTCTTTGCCAATGAAGGCGTCGCTGCACGCTAGTCTTCTGGGCGCCTGTAGGGTGACTGAAACTCCACAGATCAAAAGCCGTATCCATCACCCACTTCACCGCCACCTGCACTGGTACACCCGTCACACCATGTCTCCTCTTATTTCTTCCCATCCAAAGTGACCACATACCACAAAGAAACGGCACCGAGTCGCAACAGTGAAACTACGATGTTGCTGACAGTAGTTCCCAGAAAGAAAACAGAGAAATGCTTCTAGTCTGAACATTTCATCGTTTGGCATAGATTCTTGGGTTTCAAACAAGAATACAAAACATTTCTCCTATCTAAATGCATGTCCTTTTAAACATCGTACGTAGGATTCCAGGATCAATATAGCCGAATGAGGACACATCTGTTTTTAGTCGCCGTTGCACACCTCTGTAACAGTGTATAAACCCTTGTTCTTGGTTGTCCCATACAGTACATCTGAAGCGCGTGGAGGCCATGCGCCAAGCTGCCAACCACGCGGGCCCTGTCTTGGGATCCGTGCAGCTGCAGGCCTTCCTCCGCCGGTAATCTCGGGCGACCGGCGCGGCATGGCAGGACATGCATGCATGCCTACGCAAAGACACATGTCCGTTCGGATTTGTCCTCTCCCAACAGTCTCTTTTAGTATACTCCGTATTTTTGTTTCCTCCCACTTGTACATCACCCGGGCCTACAGATACTGTAGCACTTACACATATGATTAGCACCTTTGGCCGTACTGGTCACATTACTTGTTCACATTTTCTTTCCATTTTTTCGTCAGTTTTCCCCCCAAATCTAACCATAAAAGTGGCTACACAACCATGCAGGGCTATAAGTCCGATTGTTGATACCTTGCAGGGAACTCCTTTTTTTATCCGCCGCAAGAGCCTTAACCCTTTCTAAAATCTAGAACCTATATATAGTTTGTGATCCAAACACTATTTGAAATAATTTTTGCTAACGGTATTTTCACTATTGGTTTTCACCGAGCGAGCGTCACTGCTACAAAATGCATTTGCAGGGACGTCTCTTTTTTTTTTTCCTTCAGAGGCATCTCAATCAAAAAACCCTTAAAAATTTTTTTTGACGAAAAACACCGTGGGGAGGTCCCCATCTTTAATTTTTAATTTTTTCAAACCGAGCCACCTATAAAAATACATTTATAGGGGCGGTATGTGCATATATCTCACCGAAGGCTGTTTATTGAGTTATAAATGATGAGCCTGTCTATTCAACACCCATGTGTTTTTTAGCAATCCAACACATGAATTTTTTTTTTAGCCGTAGGATGAAGATCCAATAGCCCCCCACCTCTTCTTCTACCTCCTGCCTCCATCTACCACAATCACAAATCACAAATGATAAATCACAAATTACATATTACAAAAGACAAACTTTTTTTCTATAGAAAAACAAATACAATTTTTTTGTTCCTACTAGCACAGATTCACAAATTACATATTACAATTTGACAATTTTTTTTCTATTGAAAAACAAATACAAAAAGTTAGTTCTCGAGCGGCAAGTCTTGGCGGCCGGCGAGCGGCGGAGGGTTGGTGGAAGATGAAAATGATGAGTGGGACCCGCACGTCATTGGTACAGAAAAAATTCGTGTTTTTTAGCGATAAAACACATGGGTGTTGTATAGCATTCCTCTAAATGATGTACCTATGGTGACTGTTATTCTCAAGTTCACTGGCCTGGCTGATCTCATTATGTGATTCTCAAATTCACTGGCCTGGCTCTCATTATGTGAGCGTCAATACCTCTACTATTCTCCATTATGTGAGCGTCCATATACCACTATATTTCTCATAAAAAATCGTGCTTGCATTCAGAATATATATGTTACAGTAGGTAATGGAATGGCCTAGAAGGGACCAGAGTGTTTGCATGATCGCATCTGATTGACACATAGGAAATCTGATTATTATTTTTTTGCCACACCATACAACTATAGAAGTATTCTTGTATTTTGATCTCCAAATCGATATCGATTTCAGGGCAGCACTCAAAGAAGTATATATAGATGTAATAAAGAGTCAAATAAAGAGTGCCTCTCGTTGAACTCTGTGGAGAACATCGTCACATAATAGCAAGTATGAGAGTATACTATAAGTGAACTGAATATTGAGGTGGAGAAAAGAGAATATGAGAGAGAAGGGAGGTGAGCTGTAAACTTACAACCAACTTATGAAT
>JADLZL010006994.1:0-92539 GCA_015844335.1 Chrysopogon serrulatus | reverse complement strand
AAGACCTAATATTTGTGTTCCCTAATGGGCTTTATTGTTTAAACCCAAGAGAAGAGGTGGAAAGGTACAATATCAATAGTACCATATTGCTAGTTGATGTGAAAGCAGGGGATTTTTCTCCATATATATGTGCCAAGCCTCATAGAAAAAACACACAAAAAAAAAATTACAAATAGGAGTTTCAATTTGAAAAATCCTAAAGTAGTAAATCAATATTTTCCTCTTCTCGCTATTTGCCGCCGTCGCCGAGTCTCCAACCCGATCGTTCGCGTGCACTAGCGACCGGGTGAGCAGGTCTCCGGAACCATCGTCTTTGCGATCCTGCACCGAGAAGACGAATAAGGTTTTTGGGAAGCGCTCTTGGCGTGATCGCCTCCCCGATTTTCATCACGGCTCGTCTACCATCGAGGGGCGAGGCGCTACGTCTCGGCGTTGTCTTCATCGTCGCCTTCTTTGAGCTCTCCCACCGCCGCCGATTGAAGATAGCGACAAAGACTGGAGGATCTTGGCTTCGCCGAGAACCTTTCCATCACGCCCCGTCATCTACGAACAACAGGTATTATTCCCGTGATCTAATCTTATTGTCCATATTGTCCAATATGTTCAATCTATCTCGGTGTGCTTTGTTGTACTTACACCTATTGCTATGATTATGCTATGTTTGATATATTATATGATTTTGAATCATGCTATGATCTATGATATGAGTTTGTATCATGCAAGTTTGTTTAACATGCTTAATCTAGTTGTTCAGTTCATCATGATTTATTTTATGGAATTAATCTGAAATTGCCTAATATTTCAACAGTTCTAATATTCAAGCATGCATGCATGCAGACTTGTAAACTCGCGCTAGAATTAATTTTGTCTTGGCATGTGGAGTAAAGGTTACTATGTGTTTTTTTTGACAAGAAACAACTTTATAGCTAGCAGCAATGTGCTACAGTGATAGATCATCGTTTAAGCCTACATTTTGTAGAGATTGTAGCACATTACATTGGGTTTTATGGCTCTCAAATGAGCAGGAGAATTGTAAATTGTGATTTTGTGGTGGAGGATCTTGCACCGCCTGTCTTGCTAGAGTATCAGCCATGGTGTTTAAGCTCATGTGAATCTTGTAAAGCTTGCCTGATATGTTTGTTGAGTTGTTGGAGAAGATCTAGTTGAGGTGCTTGATTCTCCAGTCAAGAGGATTGGAGAGGTCATCTTTGTTGAGGAAGTTGACCAGCTGTTGGCAA
Organism: Chrysopogon serrulatus; assembly: GCA_015844335.1. NCBI lineage: Eukaryota > Viridiplantae > Streptophyta > Magnoliopsida > Poales > Poaceae > Chrysopogon > Chrysopogon serrulatus. The sequence goes on along the minus strand of JADLZL010006994.1, from coordinate 91,301 downwards.
TCTGATAAGTAGTTGACGCCGGTAAGATTAAGCCTGCTGGTGATTGCCGAGGCCAAGGCCAGGCTCGCGACTTCAGCCATGATAACAGATGTACACGCTTCAAGTTTTGCCTTGATGTAAATTGCCTGTGCTAGCTTTTCCTATAAATTTAAGATGAAAATAACCAACCCAGCCAACCTAGGCCGAACGTGAGGTTGATCTGGTACAGTAGAGGCATCCACATAGCACCGGGGGCCTTGGAGAAGAGCTGGTGCTGCTATCTCATATCTATTCGTCGTCAATACCTGTAGCAGTGTGGATATCGTACCCTGATCCACCGTATGCATCCTTGAAGGTTGTCCTGCAAGTGTGTTTAGAGGTTGGCCTTGCTGCGGTGGTTGTTGGGGTATGGCTGTTTGTGTGATGTCTATTTGCATGTTGGGGGAGGAGGCCTCTGCATGGTTGTCGTGGGCGATGAGCTGAGGAATAAGAGCTGCATTGTGAGAAGACATATGAGCTGCTACAGCATGGTGCACTTGGGCTGGCGTCCACTGTTTCCTGTTAAAGTGGTAGCCATTCCTGGCTTTCCAAATATACCAGAGGGTAAATAAAATTTTGTTGAGCATTGAATCATTTGAATTGGAAGATAAAAGAGACTGGAGATTGGAGGGTTAACTAAATTCCATCGGACTCATCTGGTAGATTAGCAGTATTCATAAGGGGGAAAGAGGAAGACCATACCGTTCTTGGAAGATTACAGTGGAAGAACAGGTGAGAGTCAGTTTCAATTGCTCCACAGCTATCATAGTGATTGTCAATGTGATTGGAGAATCTTCCCACTCAATCTGCAGTTGCTAGTGCCCGCTTGATGAGTCTCCATGCAAATGTTTTGATAAGTGGCGGGAGATCTTTGCTTGCCCAGACACGTTGGAGGAGTTGGCTTGAGTGTGGCAGAACACTTCTTGAGCCCTGTTGAGGGAGCTGCATGACCTTTCCTTGTGACAGATGCTTGTAAATTTCCTTGGTGGTGCATGCTCCTGTCTTGGATGGTTTCCATCTGATGATGTTGTCTTGATCACTGGGAACAGGCCTGATAGAAGAAATTGAGTGAACTGCATCTGCATCAAATATGTTAGTTAAGAGCTCCAAATTCCGGTTGTGAGTATTAGGGGATCCAAAGATCGGCCGTAATTGATGATAGGGGAGATACGGAAACCGATAGGAGCAAGTGGCTGTGAATGGATTTCCATATAGGGCACCATGGAGCTGATCAAATAGAAGTATTTCCCGCATGGAGTTGTATTATAGAATTAGTATGGAGGTCTTGTTTCACCTGCATAATAGATGACCAGAATATTGATCTAGTGCCAGTGTTAGGAGCTGTCCAAAGGATGAGTTAGGAAAATATTTGGCTCTTAGGATAGAAGTGAGTAAAGGGTTTTTATTATTAGCAATGTTATAAGCTGCATGAATAATCAAACTCTTATTAACCGTTTCGAGATCCCGAATTCCAAGACCCCCATTCTCCTTGCTCTGGCAGATATCATACCAAGAGCGGTATGCTATAGGTGAAGAGGGACTATCTTCCTAGATACCTGTCCACCAGAATCTCCTGATAATAGTTGTGATCTGTTGCACAAAGGATTTGGAAAAAAGGACAGTGGACATATAATAAACAGGGATAGAATAAAGGACTGACTGAATGTAGGTCAGTCTTCCTGCATGGTGAAGTTTGTTAGCCCTTATTGTAGTTAATTTGGCTCTAAATTTATTAAAGATAAATTTGTAGGCTCTGTTGCAGTCATTAAGCACCAGTTTGCAGCAGCTTTACCACCAAGGCCTTTTCAATGGATATGGAAATCCAAGAGTATACCAAGGATCAAATTCTTTACATGGCTGTTACTGGTAGACAGATTAAACACGAGGGATATGCTTAGAAGAAGAAATAAACATCTAGAAGAGGGATATCAGTGTGTTATGTGCCCAAATCAGGTTGATGAAACTTTAGCACACCTATTTTTTGAATGTTCATCAGCATCTGCTCGATGGTTTGCAGTGGGTATTCAGTGGGACTTGCAAGAGGACTTAAATGAAATGCTAGTGCAGCAAAAACAGAACTTTGGGGGCCCTTTCTTCATGGATCTTTTCATGATTGCTGCTTGGTGTATATGGAAGGAAAGAAATGATCTAATTTTCAATCAGAAGATCCCTTCTTTGGAAAGTTGGAAGAACCGTCTGAAGAATGAAGTTAAACTTCATCTCATCAAGCTGTCACCAGTCAACCGTAGTTCTATAATGGATTGGCTCAATACTCTATAGAAGTGTTCTTTCTGTTTTCTGGCCAATTGGCTGAGCTTTTCTGCTTTCTGTACCTTTGGTCAGTTCCTGGTCGGTTAGCTCCCGGCTAACCGTTGTAAACTTTCTATGTTTTTTTAATACATATCCTGGGGGGCTTTGCCCCACAATTCCCGTCAAAAAAAAATGATAGGGTGGCCTAGGTGCATGGTATGAGGTTGAAGACTAGGAACAAGAAAGATGTTAGTAATAATATTCCTAGTGTTGGAATCAACATTTTTGCTGAAAAGGATTGCTGATTTTTGAAGGTTGGGAGTCTGACCTTATGCTGAGCAGAATGTGTTTAGTATATTTTTCATAGTGGTAGCCTCCTACTGTGTTGCCTCCCCGCATAGTATGAGATCATCTGCAAAGAGAATGGAGTGAAGAGGAGGGCAACCCGGCCCCAGACTTACTCTAGTGAGATTAGATTGCTGCATTTCAAGTTGCAATGCTATGGAAAGTTCATTGATAGCGACCACAAAAAGGTAAGGTGACAGAGGGCAGCCCTATCTAATTCCCCTCTGAGACACAGAAGAGTCAGTAGGCTCACCATTGATTAAAATAGAGAAGGTGGGAGTAGAGATGCAAGCATGAATTAGATTTATGAAATGATGCTGAAGGCCGAGACGCTGTAAAGCACTGTCAATGAAGGACCACTCTAGTTTGTCGAAAGCCTTGGCAAGGTCAAGTTTGAGAAGAAAAGCAAGATGGCGCCAATTTCTGAGGTTGAAGGAGTGAACAATATCTTGGGTGATGATGATGTTGGAGGTGATGTGCCTGTTCTTGATGAAAGCAGCTTGAGAATGGTCAATAAAGTTAGGAAGATGAGGTTTAAGTCTATCTGCGAGGGTTTTAGCTATGATTTTATAGATGACATTACATAAACTTATGGGCCTAAAATCTTGAGGGATAACAGGTTGAATCTTCTTAGGGATTAAAGCAATGTGAGTCTGATTAATTTTAGGTTGCATGAAGGTAGAGGTATAGAACATGGTTACCATTTGGTGCATGTCTGCGGAGGTCCAGGGCCATGAAGACTTGTAGAACGCTGCATTTAGGCCATCAGGCCCAGGTGATGCATTGCTTCTCATTTCTTTAATTATGGTGTGAAGCTTCGCGATGGTTGGGATTGAATTGGTGAAAGTTGATGCTCCTGGGCCTTGTTCCTGGGATTGAGGGGACAATTGGGTACCTGCAAGGGAATTGGTCTGAGAAGAAATAGGCATATTAGCTGCCATAGTTGAGTTTGAAGAAAAAATTAGTTGAAAGTAATAAGAGTTTGAGCTATCTGTTTGGGAGTGGTTGATTCGGTGCCATCCAGATTGCATAGATAGGTAATTCTGTTCTTCCGAGTATGTTTGACAATGGCTTGGTGAAAGTAAGCTGTGTTGCGATCTCCTCTATGCGCCCAGTTCTTCTTTGCACGCTGGTGAAATTCATCTTCTTTAACTAGCAGTTAGTGGTATTGGTCGGTGAGTTCAGCTTGAAGGTTGAAGTCCTGATCTTGCAGAAGCTGGTCCTCCATCGAGGCAAGCTGATCCGAGATTTGGGCTGTGCTCTGCGCCATTTTCTAAGATCAGCTGCTAGGTACTTTGTTTTTTGGTGGAATGGTTGATTGGATGATCGCTGCCAGCTTGTTTTAGCTACCTGTCCATAGTCGTTCTCCATGAGCCACCAGTTTTCAAAAATGAAAGGTTTGTTAGGACGTCGTCTAGAAGAAGTAAGTAGAGGGATGGGAGCATGGTCACTGCGCAGCATGGGGAGATGGTAGACCGTCGTCTGGGGGTAAGCCGCACACCATTCTGCATTCGCCAAGCAGCGATCAAGTCGTTCGAAGGTAGGAGCGGTTGTACGACGTTTGTTCGTCCAAGTGTAAGCCGGACCACTGTATCCCAGATCAATAAAACCACACTTTTTGACATAATCACAAAATGCATTAATACGTCTAAGGTCACAAAACTGCCCGGAGGGAGTAGGTCCATCTGTGTTGTATTTGTGGTCAACCCCGACCTTTTTTATCATGACCAGTGATAATTGCTATACTCATGTAATCAGGCTAGTGTTTTACTGAAGCAATAGTAGACAAGCCCAACAAGGTGGGTCATCAGCCTTATGTCCTACTGAAGCAATTCTGGAATTTCTGAGTATTCAACAAGCAGTGAACCATAAAAGATTGTCTGCACATCCAGTCTGCAAGAAAAAAAAATCAATAAATAGACTAATGTATCAGTTCCTGCTATACTGAAAACAAATCTACACGTGTTATGGATACAAGTACAAGAAGAGGCCAGGATATACTACAATTCTTGACGCACAAAACTTCTATTCCTAGACTGAGAGTACAAGCACTGAGAAAATTTGCCGCTTGTGCCTAACAAATTGACAGCTGGGAATGGACTGGAATCAAGAGTCATCAATCTTTCTTCACCCAATTCCTCGCTGCTCTAGCGGAGCTTGAACGCTCTGACTGAGAGAACATGATGAAGACATGCATAACGCCAGTCACCAGTGCCAATCCGGCAGCAAAGAGGATAATGCCTTTCCACGTTGACAAGAGTTGAGTCCACTGTAAGAATCTGTAGGCACCATATAGGAGGAGGCATGACCAAGACAGAACCACCTGCACCAACAGCAGAAACAGAATTAAGCAGATGCAAGATAATAGTGATTTTTTTTAAGGGTGACACATAACAAAGTTGAAGATGTATGTTTACAAGATATTCTGATAGCAAAATAGTTAAGTGCCAAAGTAATGTGCCTAAATACTCTGGAATGTGATCTTTTATCAAGCACATTTGATGCATTAAGGGAATTGAGCTCATTCTGTTATAGGAATAACGAACGCTTTCAACATGAAATGAGCTACTCCCTCTGTCCCATTTTATAAGGTACAGTTTAGAATGACATGGTCTCTTAAATTATAATTTGACCATTCATTTACTTTATAGTATATTATTTATGCTTATAAACTTATGACTATGTGATAGTACAATTGCTTCCATCTAACCATATCAAGTTTGTATTATAATAGTTAAAAAGCTAGCCAAATTATTGGTCAAAGACTTTTAAAGTCTAAATCTGATTTGCGTGTGCGCCTTATAAAAGGGTATGGAGATTTAGTACTTTTTTCTCAAACACGCATGAAATGAGGTACTAGTAGCAGTGATTTACCAAAGTTGCAAAGATGCATTGCCATTACCATATCAAACTGTGCCACTTTTGCTATCACAACAAGATGCCAACCTAAAATTATAAGGTATGGTACTATTTACTATCCTAACAGGGAATCTGTCCATTGACTATTTTGACTTATTTAACAACTCTACTCTGATGAATAATGCTAATCCTTAACATGGTTACTGGAACTCTTAGTCAAGTATGTACCAGCAAAGATTTCATTGGACGACCAATCTATCTAATTTCCTCATCAAAAGTACCAGTTGCTATATGCTTGTCCAATAAAGCATCCTGCCATAGAAAAATAGTAATTAACAAATCAGCCAATTTGTGGAGCCTTTCAAATGTGACACCTTACATGATAGTTTCACAAAGTAGTCAAATACCTTTGCCACAAAGATGTCCTTGCACCATTTTGAAACATCTTCATCGGATTTAGGCATATTGCACATTGCATGGCGTTTTATGCGAACATGAACCTACAGCAAAAATTGTGGATCCGTAACTATACTTAACATCAGAAAGGTACTCATTTTATCCAATCAAAGTTTCCATGATCAAAATCAGCAATATCACAGCATTTCGAGTCTATAGAAGTTGAAACACTTACTACTGATGATTGTCCCTTGAGAATACGCAGCATTGTTGGTGCAGGTGAATCTTTAGGGATTATTACTGTTGTATCATAGATAGCTGGGACAAAATCACGCATAATACCTACTGCTGATACAAATCCCTGATAGTGGCACACAGAAAAGAGCTGTCAACACATCATACCTTTCAGAAAGGAAAGTAAAAAAAAAAAGAGATGAAATTTGCACAAAATGTATAATGCATCACACCAAAAACTACAAAAATACTGTATTGACCCATGCAAGAAGTTTCTTCCATATGAGTTCTGTCCTCAATAAGCAATTAGCAGAAAAAGATAAGAACAGCTGATCAACTAAGGCTAGAATGGAAACTAAAACTAAAATATATAAGAATTTCACATAAAGCTGCATCTCATAGGGAAGGTAAATTGTTGATGTTTGGGAAACCTTTAACATTTCACATGCACCACTGGAAACTTCTATGGCAGAATACAAATTTAAGTCAGGAAGAGCAAACACGCATACCTTGGTCCGTGGAATCAACACATTTCTAGGGGCTGGCAAACCCTGTGAGGCTGCATATTCTTGAGCTGCTAGAAGTTTTGCTGGTGTAAACCGTGTACCCTCAACAAAAAGGGCAAGCCAGAATGATCTGGGGAAGTCCTTCAACCATTTGAGACCCCACTGAATTAAAGAGTATAAATATCATTTAATTACCGTGAACAGAAAGGTGTCAACTGTCAAGTGTCATAGTATGGTTGAAAATACTTTAGTGTCTTTTCGTCCTTTGCCCAACTTCTCTCCAGAAATAGATATTCAGAAAACCACATAGACCAGCCAATAACCTGCAATAGTTTATCAGAATAAGAGACACAGATACATGCAGTCCCTTATGGTAAGATACAGAGTATGTTCAAACCTTAGTTCTTCTGGGGAGTCAAGACTAAGCCCTATTCAGGAATCATAGATCAGTACTATTCACTTTGTGTTATTACACCACTTCAAATGTATTTAGTACCTATTGCTTCAACAACTGACCCTAGACTAATTTTCAAGAAAAAGTTGAATATTATACATAGTTTTGTGCTGCTATCATTCAAGCATGACTAAACATGTAACATTAAAGCCAATTAGTATGTTCGACAAATCAATTATCAGGCTGCCGGCCGGTTCTTGCTCACAAATGAATTGGAATATGCATTTTTGTGGGTACCTTACAAGTTCAGTAAGAAAAAAAAAAAAAAACCACAGGGGGAAGATATCCCTCTGGGCACTGAAATAAGAAGCTGTACCAGGGTTCGAAGGTAGGAGGATACCCCTGAGCACACTGCTCTAACCGGTGTAACTTGTGAGAAGCTAGTATAAGTTCAGTAAGAAAACTTTCAAGTATATCTTCCATTTACTTCTTATATAGTACTTTGCTGGTCAGGACCCTTGCAGTATGGACGATCATCTACTCTTCTTACGGACTTTGTTGCTTTGCTTGAGACTTCGGCACCAGGGATGATCTTATAGATATCTTCTCAAACACAATCTTATAAATATTTATGGAAAATCATTCTTTGCTTCATGGATAACCATGAGGTCACCACATTAATGATGAAAGGGAAATACCATGTACAATGAAACACTATGCCTGATAAGTTTGTAAGTCTGTGTATCCCAAATCTTATTTTATAGAGACAGAATACCATCAAAGAAATGTATGAGCAAACTTACTGGAAGGAACTTTGAAGATTTCTTCATGATAGCTAGTGTGCTTCCAAGACATCCTGAACGCTGGCAACCAAATCAACCCAACTCTCGTCACATTTAGTAATAAATTTGCTCGTTCCAAGGAAAAAAAAATTAACGAGAAAAAAATAATCACCTGTGCCAAAATCCAGCCAATAAGCCAATCAATGTCGCTTCGGTGATTTGATATGATAAGGGCATGCTCTTTTCCTATTGAATTCTTTAAATGATACTAATAAAAATCCATCCTTTTTTGAACTACACAAAATCAATGCTGAATGCTCATGTGAAAATTTGAAACTCAACTCCTTACCCATTCATTAGCTGATAGGTTTCTTGATCTGCATGCAATTGTACCTGCAGAATTTGAATGGAATGATTGAAACCAGGGAATATATTTCAGAAGATCCCAAACAAATTAAAATTTTCTGGGAATTAAACTTTTTCCCTGTGAAATTCCTAGTGCAAAAATGGCCTTAGTTCTTTTTTAAAAGGTTAAGAAAAAGAAACACTTTGTTACCAACCAAGCGAGCAGTTCAGTTGTTTGTATGAGGTTGGGGTTGGACAGAAGCAGGGCTGTGCCCATGGGCGTGCAGGTCGTGTGACCATACAGGGCCCGATTTTTTGGGGCCTCAAATTTACAGTGCATCAGGAGTCTGGAAATTGCTGCGATACTGCATCAGTTGTGCATCCCTTCCTATTCCACCGTCCTGCCCATTGGACTCCCCAAGACGAGACCTGATCAAACTAGGTCGACTCGCACTTGCTCGTCCAGCAGCCGAATCAAAATTTTCAAACTGATAGCCATCTAACTGATCTCCATCATTCCACAGTTCTGTCGTCTGTCATCCTCCAATCTCCTCTAGGCTTGGAAATCTCAAGTCTGCATCCTACAGTTATGCTGATTTGCAAACTGGTGAACTGCTGTAGAGGTTGCCGATGCCCCAATCCATAGTGCTCCAAACTGCTTGGTAAATGTCTTATATAGTTTTCTATTGTTGGAATTATTTCTTTTGATTAATTACTTCCTAAATGCTAAACTTCAGTCAGTTTGTGTACAACTTTAGTGCTAGAATTATTTCTTTTAGTAGTTTGTTACAGAAAACGTTTTTTTAAAAAGAGTACATTTTAGCATATATATTATTGTCATTCTATTTTTCTAAATCAGTAGGGCCTATTTTAAAGTTTAGAACAATGCCTTGGATTTTGCCGGCATGGCCCTGGACAGAAGGGTGGTTAATAGTTTTGATCTCAGATTGGCCAAGATTTAATCTTTGCTACCAATTCCTTCTTGTCCCAAGCGACCATGCTGAGGAGCCACCTCAAACAATATCAGCAACTTCAATTCCATTGCATGCCACCATTTGGTCAAACCCCTTCGTCTCTCTGTCCCTCCCTCCCTCATTTAATGTTATTGTTAAATAATATGATCTTGTACAAAAGGTTACAAGAACAATATAACCAAACAAGACGCAGAGAAAACTCATCAGGCACCCAAATTTCACTTAACCCAACCAGATAAGCAAATGCGCCACTTAAATTGTAGAGACTTGGCGTGTTAGCCCTCTCTTGTCTTGACGGTGACAAGCCCACTCAAACCCCCCAACACTCCAGACTTTTTTTTTACTTGAACAAGTGTGAGAAGTGCACATCATTATATTAAGAAGAAAGGAGTCTAGATGAATCTTAAGACCTTTAGGGGCAAAAAAATTACAAAAAGGATTTGCCAACAAAGCTTAACCAGAACCAGTGACCATGAGCGAAACAACTATGGCCCCATGCTACGGAGCACTTTGGCTCTTGCCTTACACCATAACTAACATTGCCGCATCTATAATATCCCACAAGATGGCAGCAAGATTAGGAGAAAACCTCTCAAAAATGCAGTCATTCCTATGTTTCCAAATCCACCATGCCACTAACACAATCAAAGAGTTGAAGCCCTTGGCAGATAAATTGGGAACCCTCTGTATAGCATGACACCATTCTGTAGTTCTCCAAGCCTGGAGCTGAGTGCTGCAGCCCAACTATTGATAGCACTGAAAACCACAACCTCCTTACAAACACACAAGAAGTGAATAAATGTTGTGTTGTCTCTTCCTCTTGATTGGACAATGGGCAGAGCTTTGGATGATTAAGTCCACAACGGAACAAAAGATTAGTCACCCAACAATGGTTCAAGGAGGCCAATGAAACAAATAATCTGCATCGAGGTGGAGCCCAGGTCTTCCATATTTCACTCCATGGCCCAAATTCCACTGATCCACACTCCCTTTTATCCACAAGAACTGCTAATTCTTCAGGGTGCCACTGTCATGCCAGATTGCCTCATTGCCAAGTGGATCATTCATAGCATACTACCAAGCTTCAGTCAAGTAGTTAGCCAATAAGCCAATGTATTTGTCTTAATTAATGTTGCTATATTTTTTTCACAAATATGCAAGAGAGCTTCACGTCATTGCATTAAGAAGAACCTAATAATTAACACTACAACATCAAACCAGTTAGGCAACTTTAACCAGTAAGGCAACATTAAAACCAGTATGAGGGACCATGTACACCAAATGTAGAAATAAAGAAATATTGAAGTTCGTTTTCCTTTGGCCAAACGAGATGCATCAGAGCTCTATGCAGAAAAGAAACTGACTTTCGATTGCTAAATTTTATGCTTCTTATATTACCTTAACACCAGCCCACCAGTCCACAAGCCAAATTAGCTGAAGCCATAGGAGCTCGACTAAGAATCTGTTGATCCGACGATACAAGTTCTTCGATTAGGGTCTTAAAGACACGAACAAGACAGCCTGCAATGTGTTGCGAGCGGAAGATAAGAGCAAGGCAATGATGATTCGAGTATGCAATTAATGGATCGGAGAAGTAAGTTTGCCCATTGAGCTAGGCCAGAAAATAGCCAAATACTGGACAGTTTCCGAATTAAACTGCTGAACCGAAAGCATTGCAGCAGATCAGAGCAACGGGAAAAATAAAACGCCACAAAAAAACGCAATTAAAAAAGAACCAACACAATCAACCGGAGCTTCCCCCAGCAAATCAGCACAAAGAGAGCTAGAGAAGAATCAATATCATTGTAAATTTACCGATTAAAAAACAAATCAAAGCGACCGAACAGAATCAGATCACCACAGGAAACCCCGAAATTATTAGTAAAAATAATTACTGAAGAAGAGATGGCTTAGCCCGGGGCGGCTGCACCTGGATTGCGTTGACGATGAGACCGGAAAGGAGGAAGAGTAGCCCGAGCGGGAGCACGACGAGCACCAGGGGATCACCATGGCCGCCGCCGCCGCACCGGCCAGCGGCCACGTCTCCTCTTCTTGGCCCTGTTCCCGGATTACGAGAAAAGAGCGGGGGTAAACTGGAAAGATATGTGTATAGCTTCGTTGTTTTGGCCTGTAATCCGATTCTCGGTACAATAATAAAGTGAAAGTCTCACTAAACATTTCGGCTATTTCTGGTTTTTTTTTTACGTCGCTTTAAAGCTTTGAACTAATAACATAATTAATAATTGAAAAAAAAATCTCCATGATACAACGATTATAGTCAAATTGATTATAAGCTATCTCAAACAAGGCCTATATACTCTCTCTAAAAAAAGGCCATACTCTATCTCGCACCGAAGCAATTCTCATTTATAGAAGAGTTGAAAAATTATAATTTAACCAATTACATCGAAATTATTAGATTCATTATAAAATGTATTCTATAACAACCCTACTTAGAAACATTAATGTTAATATATTTACCAACAAATATGAATAAACTTAAGAACGTTTTACTTGTTTGAAACTTAAAATTATATTTTTTTATGGAGTAACTATACTAGAGGCTCATCCACTAGTGGTCTAGCCACCAAAGTTCTTAGGGGCACCAATAATAGCATAGCACTAAAGCTTGCCAATGCCTATGTCCATGACCTTTTTTACTATACGACAATTTTACAAGTTCATTATTCTATATGCCACTGGAAGTGTGGGCCATAGTCAACATCTATGAGCTAAGTGGCCCATATCTAAGGGATATAATGAGTTGATTATTTGAATGGTGGGTTGCATCGTAATATGCAATTATAACAATTTTATAGTAATCTCTGAATGCACCCGAGGATCCACCCACACTCGTTCTCACACATCACCTCAAGTCATCACAAGTTACCTCACCCATCATCACTCTTCTTACATACATACTTGCTAATCCACCTCACTCTATAAGATGAGAAAAGCTTCCACCTTGTCTTTTCTCAGCGGACTATAACTAAAACTAGTTAGGGTCATAGGAAAATATCCATGACCGAGACACTACACGCGTAGTTCTTACAGCTTTATAGAGCGTGTACACTTAGTAATTCCACATGAAGTGCTCTTAGGATGGTCACTTAGTAATTCCACATGAAGTGCTCTTAGGATGGTGATTAGATGACTAATAGTCACAACACCCAAACACGGACTTACCGTAATGACACCAGCCTGTCTCTCTCAGGAGTAGGAAAAACACCGAGTCACCACTGGGTACCCGAAGCTATGAATCTGAGCCAACATGCCAATGATGGTTGAGTCTTGGGATGGTGTGAGCCTCCCTCACCTTCGCCCTAACAGTGGCATAGCTAGCGGGTGATCCGTGTGGTCCATGGACCACCCTAGAATTTGAAGCAAAATATTATAAGTATTTAGATAGTAAGTTATTTTAAATAATTTTTAGAATATATTATTTATTTCAAAAATACATGTATGAATTTTTAAATGTATTTGTCTTACTTTTTAGTAAATTATATATTAGCACAATGACATATGATATTTAGGTCTCATTTGTTAGAGTTCCGTTGGACTTTGCTTTCAGCTTCTTCATGCACTAGAGAAATGAGCTTATAAATTTCTTTTAAAATGAATCAAGATTCAAGGGAATCACTACTTTTTGTTTAATCGGTTCTAGCTCCTCCATGTATTGTAGCAAAAAAAACCCAATGATATTTGTTGGCGTGCGCCAAACAAAACTATATTATTAAAAAATATTGTAATGGGCCACCTTCGATTAAAATTGTAATGGGCCAACATTCTCCACTAACCCCTACGATGATGGTGCCATCCTAAGTGTAGTCACATGACTAGGACTCTTTCAGTGAACCTCAATGCCCTTAACATTCTCCACTTGAACTATGCAACACTTGCAACTATACATGATGATGTTATCTTCTAACAACACATTTATGAATCACATGACTTCGAGGACTCTTATCAAATGAAATAAATTGAGCTATCTTATGTTGAATTTGTCTCTATTTAATATTCTCAACCATCTAACAATTGAACTATGCAACACTTGTAACTATACAAGTGATGATGCTATTCCTCTAACAACACATTTATGAATCGTATATTGCAGATTCGACACTCTAAACCATATCAAATAAAATAATGTAGATCTCAGTGAGTAACTATCTTAGGTTGAATTTGTCTCTATTTAATATTGTCAACCATCTAAATCTGATCTGAGAGCTTATATTGAATATTTGAACATTGTAAACCATCTTAAATTAAAATGTTGCCAGCTACAAAGTTTTAGATATCTTTAAACTTTACAATTATGATCTAAAGTTTATCTTGGTCCGACATCATATGAAAAAATTATGAATTTTTTTTGCAGAACAGAAACCATTGGCGATTGTACTAGTATAGAAACTTTAACCATGACGGTCAAAAACGATTAACTGTGTCAGTTTTGGCAACCACCTCAGTGCAAAGGTCACGGTTAATCCGAACCAACCGAGGCAGTTGTTTCACCTGCTAGAATTAATCAATCCCATAAAATAAAAAATGAAAAACCGATCAATGAGCCCACCAAGCCCATCCACAGGCAACTGCCGCAGCAGTTTGCTACATCCGCCCAGCGCCGCAGCCGCTCGTTGCATCCACCTGCTAACGTCTCCACTGGCCGGATCTGAGCATGCGCATCTGCCATCCACCGGATCCACGCATCAGAGGCCCACCGCAGGAGACCCAGCACTGTGCCAAAGGAGAAGGTGGTCGGCACACTTTATCAGGAGACGGTCGACGCACTGGAGGAGGAGGTGGTTGTCGCTGGATCTAGACCTCCCAAGAGCAACGCCCTAGGCTACTAGATCCACCCCCTGAGGCTGTGTGAGAGGAGGAGGCGGTCGACGCACCACTTGATTTGGCCCCCTAAGCGCCCCGCCACTGGATATGTGCCATCACTCGCCGAATCTGCATCGTGGGGGTCCTCCTCAGTGGATTCGCCGGCGAAGAGCTTCTTCTAGTCGGAACCCGCCGCCGCGCCCCTCCATAGCTCTGCTGCTCCATAGCTCCATCGCTGCTAGAAGGGATCATGCCCCCCACGCTGTGGTGCCGCCGAAAGGGGCCGTGCCCCTGCGTTGCTCCATGCCGCCACCGGAAGGGGCCGGGCCCCCCCCCGTGTTGCTGTAGGAAGGGGCCAGAGGGAAAGGGAGGAGGGGCGCCGGTGGGTCAGAGGGAGAGTGAGGAGGGGTGTTGGTGCTTGGTCAGAGGGAACGGATTGGGAGAGAGAGACAGCTGGTTCGATGAGAGAGAGGGATGGATGGAACCCTAAGTTCGCAATTTATATGACGATAGTTATTGGACCTCAACAGGGCCTGTTTGGTCCTGTCAATTTTTTGTGGTGGTTTTAGTAAAGATGACCGCCTCGGTAAATTTATTTAAGGTGGCAAGCATTTCTAACCATCTCCGTAAATAAAACGATAGCCTTGGTTAATCACCAGACATTAACCATGGGGTTGTATTTTTGACCGCCACGTTTAATAAAACTGCACCGTCTTGCAAAATCAAATATGTACTATCTAGTGTTGTAGCCACGAACCGGCAGTGATAAGTGGACTTCTATTGTTGGTTCATGGCTACAACTGGAAGTGATAGTACACTTCCTATAATCCTATCACCGTTGATTGTAACCATGAACCAACAAGAAAAATCCACTTATATATCACTGCAAATTGTATTATCACTGCCGGTTGAAGTCACGAGTTGACAACAATACACTATCACTTATAGTTCTAAAGGCACTGAATGCCTGTTCTATGGTAGTGTAACTCTCTCTTTATGAGCATGAAGAAGCTAGGTACTCCCTCCATCCCATTGAGAACGTCGCCCGGGAAACGTGTTTGTGAGGGGGCACGGTTTTCCAACGACAAACTCCATGGGACGGAGGGAGTAGCAGCTATAGCCTGTATATGGCAATAAATTCGTTGAGATGAGGATCGAAACAAGATTTGACAAATCGAGGCACATCCTTAATTAAGAAGGGAACATTGTCATATTTTAATTATTAGTGGCTGGAAAACGATGCTTTCTTATTGGTCGTTGATCATCTTCGATTCTTTGTTTACCCTAGTTTGGATGGAAGGTTTTCAATTTTTAAGGCTAGTCTCATTGGAAATTTTCATTTGCATTAAATAAGTTACCATATAAGCATTTTTAAGGATATAACAGTGTATTTTTTTTGCGAAAAAAGAACTTCATTAAAAATTAAGTAATATCCTTACAAAAGAGTGACACTACCCACTCTGGAAAACAAGCAAAAAAAGTCTTACACTCCCTAGATCTAATTGCAAACTGCGCCAACTGATGCGCCAAATTATTCTGGTCCCTACTAATCTTAACCGTCTCCATCTTACATATATAGTTGATTACCAACCTCGTGTTTTTCCATGATAACTTGCCATAGAGCAGTGTGGTCACGATCCTTTGCTTGTAGCTTTGCAACCACCGAGTGATAGTCAGATTCAAGGATCATCGGAATCTCCAGCTATCTCATTGCCATATGAACACCCTCCAGACACGCCTTTGCTTCAGCGTCCTCTGCATCCCTGCAACAGAAAAGAACGCGCCAAGCTGTCAGTTTCAGAGCTCCCTGCCAATCTCTAATTGCAACTCCCACTGCAGCATCTCCCGAAGACTGGATAAAAGCAGGGTCAACATTAATCTTGAAGGTTCCCTGTGTCGGAGGAACTCAATGCTTCAACCGAGGCAAGCCTTTGTTCTTCTGGATATTACTGACAGCAGAAACTAAGCTTTTCTTGCCTTTCAAATCCACAGGTGCGCCTTGTTGCCGGATATTATTCAGAGAGCACATATCTCTTGTCAAGAAAGAAACTGAGCTGGATATGAACCATGAACGGGAGCGCACCCTCATGTATCACCTTATTGCGTATACTCCAGATATGCCAGAAGAGCATGAAGACATTTGCTAACACCTCCAAAGAATTATTATGTATCACCATGAACATCCAGTCAGGCCCAGAACAGATGAACTCCTCTTCAGGTGGCAGGCTCCAGTGCTCTCTCATGGCCTGTCGAAGTGCTACAGCATGTGGACACATCACCAAGGCATGGAAAACATCCTCAACTTGCAGCCCACACAACTGACATACATCCTGCTCCTCCAGATGGCGATATTTCTTATTTGCACGTGATGGTAGGCCATTGTTAGCTGCTTTCATAGCAAACACACTCACCTTGGATGGCACTTGAATCTGCCACAATTTCTTCCATCCAGCCCGCCCTTGATCAGAGGTAGAACTGCATCCAGTGCTTCCAACTTCATACGAATTCCGAACAGCAAGCCTGTACGCACTCCTAACAGAGAAAACTCTGGATTTTTCATAATGCCAGGCTACAAAATCCTCGGTCACCTGCTCAGGCAACTTAATTTTAAAAATCTCTGCAACATCACAAGGGAAAAAAATACCTCCGAACAGCTGTTTCATCCCAGCCACCATCAGCATCAATTAGATGACGAACCCATCGAAGTCATCACAAACGCTTGGGGCCAATCGGCTTCAGACCATACCCTCTTGGCAACCAGTTATCCCGCCAAATCTGAGTGGTTCTTCCATCACCAATCCGATGAATAACGCCCTGCTTCAGCAACTCCAATCCATGTTCAATGGCTCGCCATGTCTGTGAAGCTGCTCCCGCCGGAGCCCGATCCAGCAGATTACTATTTGGGTAGTATTTAGCTTTTAGCACCTTTGTACAGAGGCTATCAGGAAAAGCAGCAAGCCTCCATGCCTGTCGGGCAAGTAATGCCTGGTTCATTAATCGTAGATCTTTAAATCCCATCCCACCATAACCTTTTGGCAACACCAGCTTCTCCCATGGAATCCATTGCATCTTTCTCCTAATAATCCCCTCAGCTCCCCACCAAAATGCACGTATCTGTTTCATGAGTTCATCACACAAGGACAGTGGCAGCTTAAACACACTCATAATATAAACTGGTAAAGCCTGAGCAACCGATTTAATGAGCACCTCCTTCCCAGCTGCAGATAAAAAATTTTCCTTCCAAGCTACCATTCTTTTGTGAAACCGCTCCTCAAGGGGCTGAAATAGCCCTCTGCGAACTCGCCCATGTGGGGTTGGTAAGCCCAGATACTTGGCCTCAAAATCAACTTTCTCAACTCCTAATACTGAGCGCACTTGGCTAGAGACATCCTGATCCAGGTTTGTATTAACCAACAACGAGCACTTGGCCGGGCTTAGCAACTGTCCAGAACATTTCTCAAAAGTAGATATCACCGATTTGACAGCCCGGGCCTGCTCCACATTAGCCTTGAAGAATAATAGACTGTCATCTGCAAAGAAAAGATGAGATACACTCGGTGCTCTCTGACAGACTTTCAGACTGTCAATCTGACCCAGCTCCTCATTATGCTTCAACAAAGTAGACAAACCGTCAGCCACTAACAAGAATAAATATGGCGAAAGTGGATCACCTTGCCGTAGACCACGTGTTGGGGAAAAGGAGTGCGAAGGCACCCCATTGAAGCGCACTGCCTGTATATAGCAATAAATTCGTTGAGATGAGGATCGAAACAAGATTTGACAAATCGAGGCACATCCTTAATTAAGAAGGGAACATTGTCATATTTTAATTATTAATGGCTGGAAAACGATGCTTTCTTATTGGTCATTGATCATCTTCGATTCTTTGTTTACCCTAGTTTGGACGGAAGGTTTTCAATTTTTAAGGCTAGTTTCATTGGAAATTTTCATTTGCATTAAATAAGTTACTATATAAGCATTTTTAAGGATATAACAGTGTATTTAAGAAAAGAGAAAAAATATAAAATTCTCTTGACACGATTACCAACTCTTTGAGTTATGAAAGTAAATGTTTACAAAACTAATGGAACTCTGCATTGAGAGTGAGTGTTCTATCCAAGTTTCATTTATCATTCTATAAGACATGACAGTCTTAGAAACACTGCTATGATCCAGTAAGAATGGCCTAACTGTTTTCCTCCATAAGATTCTTCTTCTAATCAAAGTAGTTGTGGGAGCAAAAAATATATGCTGGTATATCTTTTTTTTTTTTGCAGATATATATGCTGGTAGATGGTCATCCATCTCTCTATTTTTCTTGTACTTATCTCTCTATTTTTCTTGTACTTAGATGATCCTCATATGCATTTATATCAATATCTAAAGGTTAATACGTTTTATATCTAATATTCTAGATATGAACAATCTTTTTCTGTTCACTCTGGAATATGTCATGCCGACACTATGGGGCGGTCGATGATGTGGCATATAGAAGAAGAAGATATATTATTGCTCATGATAATCTCGTCTCAAGGGTCTGGCAGAAGCGCTGTTTTTTTTCAAAGGAAGAAAAAAACAAAGGGAATTTTTCATATCAATCATAGCCCACTTGGTGTGACAAGAGAAGATACTTATGAAAGTAACAACCTAGAGATCGAAGGCCCTGTCAGCCGTTAGCGATAAACATTATTCCAACTAATGAGTTCTGAAGCATATGAAATGGAAATGCATGCACGCACGTACAACACTCATATTAGATATGTACTTCGTCTCGCATAAGACAGATTTCACCAGATACACATTAATTTGTGTTGATTTCCAAAAGAAATACTACCTTGTTTAATGGTTCTCAGTTCAATCAACAAATGATGTACGTGGTACGGAAACCATCAAATTAAAGTTTTAGGTTTTGAAAGAAACATATGAGACCAGTATTCATGTCAATGGGCTAATGAGAGTGTACAAGCTACTAATTCAAAGGGAATCTTTCTTCTTCTACAGATCCAACGAATCTTTGGGTGCTGTAAAGGTTACGACATGCCACCAACTGGATTCGATCGAGAATAGATGGGGCTCATTAGCTTTTAAGTTTAATTCACCAGCTCGTCAGATCAATTCATAAAGAGGTCTAGAAACAAAAAAGGTGGTTAGACTTTAAAGGCTCTAATTTGAGCATTATTTTTGTAAAAGCTAAAAAGCATGCCAAATATGTGGCAAAGATGTTGGAGACTATACACAAAGTCAGCTACCAAGTTTGGATTGAGTTAGTTAGGCCTTCACATATAGGCCTTCACTTTTTTTTTCAAAAAGTTTGTTATTTAAGTAAACGATGGACCAGAGAGGAGTGAAATTAAAGCACCTTTTATGTTTTTTTTCAAGGAAAAGAACACCTATTATGCAATGATGTATATCTCACATGAATTTGTATCATGAATTTGTATGATAATAACAAATGTGCCCTGTATTTATATATCCTGGGCGCGCTAGCAAGCATATAGCAACAATAATACCCTCACATGGATGCACTCATAGGTTCCAAACCTTTGGCTATGACTTCTGTACTTCATTCACTTGGTGGTTGTGTTCCTTGCATCAATGATGTGAGGGGGTACAATAATGTGCATAAACCGCTATTATGGGATCTTGCTTTGTTTCTAACAAACCAAAGTGGTGGTGGACAAATCATCGTCCTAGGGGCAAGATTTTCATACTTCAACGTATGTAGCTCGTCATTCAAGGAAGCAATAACAAGGGCCCTTCAAACAACTTCATCTCCAGTTTCCCTTTAATCTCGAATTAATATTGAAGGGTCTTTCCAGTACAAAAGTTACACGTACTTGCTTGTACCACTAGTACAAATAACTTTTGTACTGGTGGCTTTTTTTTTTGGATTTTTTGGTATTTTTTAACGGTCAGTTTAAAATGGTGATGTTCATAAATTGACATCACTTGAAAATCACCTATACAAATGTTTTTACTAGCGGTTGGCCTAAGGCTGCCATCAAATGGTTTTACGCCTGCCTGTTGCTTTCTTACCACTATGCCTCAAATTCAATTATGACTAAGTGGCTGGCACATTTATTTCCTATTTGTTTGTGTGAATATTGCAATACATATTTGAGAATCTGAACGAATTCAAATAAAAAAGTGTGTATAGAAGTTTATTTGAATTTTTTTTAAAATATTAATTTCAAATTCATTAAATTAATCTTAAGATGAATTTTTTTGCGTTGAATGAATTCAAATAAGATATAGTAAATTACAAAGTTGCATATGTTTTCAAGTATTAAAACTTTGGTTTAGGTTGTTTCTACCTCCAAGGTCATTTGAATTTTTAAAAATAATTTAAATTATTTGTACTGGCTGCAATTTCAGAAAACCACCAATGTAAACATACCTATATTGGCAGTTTTCTTAAGGTCACCACCACTTTAAATCCAATATTTGCATTGGTGGTCCCTTAAGCCAACCACCATTATAGATCCAATTTACATTGATGATTGTCTTATTGTACTAGTGATGATCTTAAAAATTGACCACTAAAACTATATCTCCATTGGCAGGTCATAGCCATGGACGACACAAAGTTCTATATTGTACTAGCGTCTATTCTCTTTACAAACTGCTAGTGGAAAAAAATCCTTGACAAAAACTGTTTTTGTACAACGTGCTAGACATGCGTCTTGTGAGATATACGGCCATTATTATGAATGATGTCGCTTTTGCCTAGTGCAATGCACTAAATTATCCTATCCGGTCTCTTCCTTTTCATCAAAGAAAATGGAAAAAGATATGGGCATTACAATAAATTTAAACATGTTTGGTTTATTTTAATTAGTTTAGAAAGTTTAAATTATATAATTTAATTCCAATTGACTCACACATGACAATAATGGCGATATGGCAATGGTTGTCACCCCAAAGTTCATGTGGAAAAGGATTTTCTGCAGTTACCTGTAGGCTCATTTATTCCTAGTCATTTTATTAACCCTTTTTTTTAGTCATTTACCTTTAAGCATGCCTCCATGTATTCCTTCAGTTTAAAGGCATGATATTTATTTATTAAAAATTTGGAGTTTCTAGATCAAAATTTTTATGTTCAATGTTAATATATTACAATAAGCACTGTATGATTTATATTTTCTCATAATAAGGTTTTCTGGGCAAGAACCAATGTAATTTATTTGATCTAAATTGTTCCCCCTATTCCAAAAAAAAATAAGACATGGATTCAAGTCAAACTTTATAAACTCGAGCAACAATTACGAAGGCAAAATTATTTTCTTTCAACCTTTAAATTGCATGGTTGTCATATTTTTAACCTTGAATTACAAAAATAGGTACCAAACGCATCCAACCGTTGACCGGATGGGACACTTTGGTCCATTCGCTAGTTTCAAAGGCGCTTTCCTATATTATTCTAAATAAAATAAAACTACCTTTCGAACCAGGTGGAAGACCAAATTTTCTTGGTATATCAACATAGGGTGTTCAGACACGATTTCGTAGTCCAGCGTTGAAAATTAAACTTTTGTGCAAGTTGGAGGTTAAAATTTGAGAAAAGTAAAATTAATATATTCAAAATCTTTGTCCTTTTTACAAATTAGTTTTGTAGAAATTATTATATGAGTAGTTGATGTTCAAAGTACACTTTTAAAAACTTTTCCAAATCCTAAAATCAAACGGAACGAATAGTTTGATAATTGCCACCTATCATAATAGTGGCATGAGTCATAAGCTTGATTTGGCAAATATTGGGACTGCGCGGCATAGCTGAGCTCCTATATTTTTTGGAGTACTCACCTCTGTGTCTAGAAATTCCGCTCCAATATTTTTTGGAGTACTCACCTCTGTGTCTAGAAATTCCTAAGAGATCAATTATACTGAAGGTTAGTTTTGTAGCTTGTACACTAAATGAATTAAAGTGGTTTAAATGTTTATATTTAATCTATACAATAAACAAGTTGAATCATGCCGATATGCTTGGTATGTTTCCAGCTCCAGATTCAAGATTGCCTAAAGCTACAAATACGTACCCAGCTCCGATCCAAGAAATCTATAGATTTCCTAGAGCTCCAAACAGGGTCATTTAGTTATTAGTTTGCACATTGAACACATATTAATTCTACACCATTTTATTGTATCATATAAAGTACTCTAAATCCTGCATGGATTTTGGAGTTGGATCTATATGACTATCCACTAGCTCTACTGTGCTCTTTGTTTTCATATATAATTAATTAGCAACTATATATAGAATGCCAAATTCTAGGCATAAGTTGTCTTCATGATAATTTATCGATCTTGCGGGTATATTTGCCAGGATATACATCACCGTTTGCAGTGATAATATAATATACAAATTTTCGTTTTTTTGTGCTCCCAATCATTAATGTACAACTTTGACCAACTACGAGGAGCGTCGTCGACACCATTTGGATTTTGTGGTAGTGGTCCCATATAGATTTCATTTCTTTGTGTATATGTGCTCTAGATGCATGATATATTGTTTAGAGAGAGACACCACACCACACATAAATTTATGTATTGTAGCTGGATGCGTGTGTGAGTGTGTGTGTGTGTGTGAGAGAGAGTTTCAATTGATTTGTCATGGCAAAGAGGCACATCCACTTTAATTTCCTGCCTCCACTAGATATCTCCATTCTTCTGTGCTGTAATTGCTCCTGTGTACGTAACGACCTCTGCCTCTGATTGCATTGCAACCAACATAGGGAGTATACTTGAGCAGTACCGACAGTGACTGTTCCTCCAACTGCGTGAATGCATGCATGCAGGCACATGCTGATCGATGCGATGCATCAGTGTCATGTATAATCATGTTCTCTCGGTCTCAGGCACAGTACTATAGTGCACCTTTCCGGCCGGCCCCCCAGGATCTATATTCACAAGCTCATCAATGTGACTTCATGTGCAAGGGAAGCAGTTGGTACATGAAAGGAAAGCAAAGAGGAAGCAAAGGAACAAACACATATATATAGCTTTACCACCAAGGGAAATATATGGATAAAGGTGAAGCATGCTGCATATTATATTTTATATATATGTAGCTACAATTTTATATATTCTGCAACCCTTATTGTATGTACAATATATAAGCATATTATATGCTCACATATATGAAAGATTAAAAAATAATGTGAGATTAGAGGTGATACTTGCACATAGATAGTATAGCTCAGGATTTGATTGAATTATTTGCATGGCATGAATGCCTGTGTACAAGAGAGGATGAATAATATCCAAGATATATTTGTGGGACCAAAAAGTGAGGTGAAGTAGCTGTGAGAAGAGAAAACCTTTTACATTGGAATAACAATGTCAAGGAGGATGTAAAAATACTAATCTTAACGTATAAGTATGTATATATATGTATAGTTGTATATTTGCATGTATGTACTACTCCTTCCATTGGCAGCCAGCTGGAGATGGGTGATTCATGGGCCCTCCCAATCATTCAACTTGGAAATCAAGGAAAGGCAAGGAAGACACATCTTTCATCAGCTCCTCCAGGTCCCACTCCCCGTGCATGACATTCCTGCTCATGTACTGCTGGTGGGCCCCCTCCCAAAAGACTGCAGCCACATTGCTGCTGTTCACTTGGCTGATGGCGTTGATGTTGTCCTTGGTGGTGGTGTTGTCTGTGACGTTGCTCTCATTGTTACTAACTGTCGTGGTAGTAGTAGTAGTGGCAGTCTCAGTAGTGTTGTTGCTGTTTTTAGGGTTGTTACCACTGGATGCCATTAGGTCCTGGCCCTGGTCTTGCTCTTGTGCTGCTGACATGGGCTCTAGCAGAGAGGGCACTACACCAAACATGCCTTCGCCACGCATGAAGCATCCTCCTCCTTCCATTGCCATCATTCCATGGTGATGAGAAGGAGTGCTGCCGTAGTAACCACCGTGCAATGCGGCAACTTGGTGCTTGAACGCCGGCACCGGCGACACGTGGCCATGAAAGAACCCTCCCGGCGACGCGTCCGCCACCACACCACGGAGCTGGTCGGGGAATGGGACGAGGCCACCATAGCTCCTGCTGGCCGCCATCGCTGCCGCTGCCATGGTCGTCGGCGGTGGCTGCCTCTGATGCATTGGCGAGGTCGACGAGGTACAAGAGGAGGATGAGTCCACCATCCACAGACCTGTCGTCGTCATTGCGTGGTGGTGGCCACCATCCTGATGATCTAGACCGGCGAGGTCTGGGCAGCTACCGGCGGCAACCTTGTTATTACTAGGCTCCGGCGATGCACAGTCGGTACCCGCCGGCGACGAAGCTGCAGAGCTGTTCTTGAGCCGCTTCTTGATGGTGGAGTTCCAGAAGTTCTTGATCTCGTTGTCGGTGCGCCCCGGCAACCGGGCAGCGATCTGAGACCACCTGGAATGTCGTAACGGAGGGTTGATTTCATAGTAAGCAAACGATCGATCCAGACGTTTCTGTCAGAGAAAAAGTCATGCGTAGGTCCATATTTTTTTATTACACATATATGTTTTGATATTACGCATGCATGGGGCATGGCTAGCTAGCTCGAAAGAAAATATCTCGAGGTCAAAGAAAATAACTTATGCCTTAATCTCCTTTATTTAAGAAAAAAATAATGTGGATCCAACTAAAAATTGCATGGTGCTCAGTAAAAGGAAGTAACGGGCAATATCTCTCTTTCGGTGTCCTTTTGTGACTTTTAGCCTTTAGGGTTTGAGCCTTGGAAATTTATTCATTCCATTTCATGGGATCAAACACCCCACCACCACCACCACAAAAAAAAATGAATACATGCAAATATGGAATATTTGTTGTGACTGCATCATATCTACACATGCACTATTGCAAAATGTTAGTTAGAGACCAATATATTGCTCGCTAGGTCAATATTCATGCTAATGATGTGAAGTATTGGATCTAGCTACCGCATCTATGTAAAATTAAACATACATTTATCAACTAGCTAGAAAAGAAACTAAATATATAATTTCTCTTTAACCTAATCTTGCACCTTACAATTAGTATTTTTTTGTTTCCATATATTATATTCTTTTACCCATTTATCTCTTCTTGTGGGGATTTGTCTACAGTTTTTTCTTTACAAAAATCTTTGACATTAACAAAAGATAAAACCCATCACACTGAATTGCAACTAACTGAACTTAATTCCTACATATAAGTCACAACATATGTCACTCATTGTTAGGCTGATAGCGAGGTGACAAGGCCTGTATTTTGGCCAGACACGTTATAGTGACATACAATAATTATACTTATAAAGCTATTTGGTCACCCGTTGAAAATTTTCTAGTAAAGTCGTTATTACAGGCCAGCTTGCAATGCAACTACAGGCTCGTAGTGATTTCATTTACTATGCAGGCGTACAATATATCACTCTTGTAACTCTTGTAAATGAGAGCTGTGGGGTCGGGGGGGATGAAACTCCATCTATTTAGGAAATCTGTGTGCAATGCACCTATATATATGTAGGAGATTTCTAGCTAATTCAAAATAGCTAATAAGTTTCAAATTTTTATCAACAAACAAAATTAAAGTTTTTAAAAATCGAATGTCAAAATAAAAATTTCTTGCCAAAACGACATAATAATCATCAACACGCCCACAAATTTAACTCTCCAGAGAGCCGTATTGTCGTGCAGTAATCACAATACTGCACGTGTGTGCACGCGCAACGTACCTGTTTCCCAGGATGGCGTGGAGGCTGACGATGAGCTCCTCCTCCTGCGGCGAGAAGGCGCCACGCTTGAGGTCCGGCCGCAGGTAGTTGATCCACCGGAGGCGGCAGCTCTTGCCGCACCGCTGCAGCCCGGCGTTCCGGGCCACGTCGCTCCAAGAACCCTGTCCACTCCGTAGCATGTACGCCACCAGCCTCTCGTCCTCCTCCGGCGACCACAGCCCCTTGCGCAGCTTCGCGCCCGCCCCGGCATTGCTGCTGTTTGCCGCTGGGCACTCCGGTTTCCTCATTACTACCGTCGTCCTATAGCTGGGGTACGTTCGTGCTGTGTGTAGCCGGCTCGATCGATCTCACACGGCAGAGGTGATAATGCGCGCGCAGCTGCGGAGAGCTAGTGCTAGGGAATGTGCATGATCGAGGTCGATCGATCTGGATCGCTGCAAGCAGAGCAGTGTGTAGGTGTGTGCCAAGAAGATAACGAGGAAATGGACCTGAGTGTGTGTGTATATATATGATGATGTGTTTGAGCGTTGTATGGAGGACTGAGGTGAGGAACGAAGAAGGAAGAGAGATGGACGAGAGGGAGGAGGGTGAAGGAGATGAAATGATGGTGATGGTGATGGGTGTGTGTGTGTGCTTTGCTTAAAATTTGGACAATGGGGAGAGCTGCAGGGAGATCGACAAACACCAAAATTGCTAGGCTCACACGCCCCAGCATGCAGTTTCCAATTTGGGTTTGGCCCGGGTGCTAGTATTGCTCAACTTTGATCTGTGCAAATTCAGGTTTTTGCACATAAATCAATAAACTCACTTTTAACATGTTGCAAGAATCCCATTTGAGGACCATAAGTCACGATTTTATTTACCAACTAGAAATATTACCAACTAGAAATAATCCACATCGTTAAGTCTCTTTCCACCACGCCACTGCCTCTCCCTCTTCAATTCTTCATATGGCCTCCTGCACCACCACCACAGTCCTCATCTTTCCATGCCACAACCTCACCGATGATGAAGAGCATCAAGGTCTTCTATCATCCAATCTAGTCGTAGTAGTTAGAGTTCATATATATTAAATAAATCTTATCACTGAGCAACTGAATATAGCATCGCCTTCGCCAATTCCCTGGCGAATCTTGTCTCTTGTAAACAATTCTAGTATAATTGCCTATCAAGGCACTCAATCGGCATTCTCCATATCATTTTCTTTTGAACGGTTGATGTGATTGGCCGTATTCTCTATTTGTACATCTGGTCATTGGCTCCCTAGATTCTAATCTAGTGATGGCCAAAACGTTTTCGAACTTCAACTTTTACCATATTGGAACTAGGCAGACGTAGACAACATGGATTAATTTGGAGATAAAATATGTTATTAGAGGACACCAAACTTACTTAATTTAGTGTATCTTTCTTATTATCTAGAGATTTAGATGTACCATAGAGATGTAATTGTGCTCTAATAGAATCCCTTCCTCTTCACATACAAAATAAATATAATTTACTGAGATTACATGTATGGTTCGGATATTCATTGATGAGTCAATATACATCAATAAGAATGCGACGCATTGTAAGTTTGTAGAATTATAATGACTTAGAAGTGCAATGCTATTATGTTAAGAGTGACCATCAGTTTGGTGTGCCGTCATCCACACCATTAATTCATGGTTTTGTATCCTAAAATAATATTACCAGTTTACAAATATAATGCAATTAGGCGAGAACAACAATTAGTAAACTTCAAAAATGTATGAGATGCTTTAGATATATATCACCCTGTTCATCGATCTTGTTCTTTTTCCAAGAGGGCGAATGAGTTGGTGTAATTTGTTACATGGGTTTTCACTTCGTGTTGCAAGAGAATAGGTGTTGCTAATGCATCATGTTGGCTCTTTTTATTTGAAAGTAGGATTTATAGCTTCTATTGAGCTATAATATATGTGTTGAGCATATGAGATTTTATAGTTTGCTTAAAAAACCTCACCGAATTTCATTTATTTTCTTACTTTGTAATAATTGTATGTATTGTCTTGTTGTAGAGGACGGAGCTTCACTGCTATTAATAAAACTTCCTTAATCGAGAAAAACATTTTTGAGAGGTTGATAATTAAGTATAAACAATAACATTATTGTGTTATACTATATTTGTACAAGTCAAAAGAGAAGTGTATATATATAATTAATACTCTAGCTAGGGTGCGGTATGTGAGGCTAGCATGCATACACCTAGGATGGAACGGGTGAACCATGCATTTTGTAGTGTCGATGAGAGTTGAGACACACCCAGTGCTCTAGTCTTCTTGTCTTTGACTCCAGCTCTGGTTGTCTTTTTTCCCTTGTCACGTCCCTTGAGCCAGAAGGCTATCATGGCCACCTGAGGGCAGCGAGATCAGTTGAGGGGACAAAGATATATACATCTATGCCCCTGCTGTCCCTCTTGTGATGCATGGGTTGTTTTGCAATCAAGCATACCATGCATACCTCTCGCCAAGTCACATTATTGCTTCCACTTCACATAATCTCTCTCTCTCTCTCTCTCTCTCTCTCTCTCTCTCTCTCTCTCTCTTACAAATGGCATCACCATCACATAAAGGGATTTATTGCCGAGGGGCATATCGGAACAGTCGCTTATTATAATATGTGCATGCAATAACAGACCAATCGATGTGGATGGAGCCGGGGCCTGGGCTGCTGTTGTAGTAAGCTGCAAAACATGCATGCGTGGAAGCCTTTGCATGGAGTGTACGTCTGGCTACCAGGCCCCCCGGCCCTCTGCTGCTTCCTCTTCATCTGCAAGGGAGCCGGCCGGCCGTGTGCTAGCTGCATTCCTCTCTCTCTCTCATCTCTAGAAATCGAGATGGCTCGCAATAAAGGGGAAAAAAGTTGATTCATGGATAGTACTGTATACCTGCAGATTGAGCTAGCTTGCAACTTTACGAGTTGGTCGTGTATAGTATATACATCACAT
This sequence comes from Chrysopogon serrulatus, assembly GCA_015844335.1. Taxonomy (NCBI): domain Eukaryota; kingdom Viridiplantae; phylum Streptophyta; class Magnoliopsida; order Poales; family Poaceae; genus Chrysopogon; species Chrysopogon serrulatus. The sequence goes on along the minus strand of JADLZL010006994.1, from coordinate 62,713 downwards.
CATACATGCTGTGTTATCTTCTCAATATTTGGTCCACTTGTTACGTATCAGTGGGAATACACACATACTCCTAGTACGTAAGTGCAGCAAAGTAGTGGGGCATACCCAGTCAGTGGGCTAACTGTCACATGTCTCTCCAGCTAGACTTCTAGGTTACGGCGTCTTGTGTGATCCCTACGAAATAGTCTTTTTATCTAGGTGCCAATATAAAAGTTCAACATGACCTGTGTGCCATTGAAAAATAAAAAGTTCTTCAGTACCTTTACATAAAATTTTCTTTCCCTATATGCACTTCCGTCCATTTTAACTGTGACTGCAACTAACAGTCACGAGAAATGACTCTTTTACCCTCAATTCTAGAATGAGTCAAATTTTTTCATTATTTCCTCTATGCCACTGCAGCAATCTGTTGCAAAAAAATCACTTCTCCTTTATACCACTATGACAACTTGTGTCCATACACTCCCTAATGTATATGTGTATTTCAATTATATTGCTGGATTTTTTTTTCTATCAGAAAATGGCAACATAATGCCAATACACGTCATCCTGATGTCAACAAGCTAGGAACACTTGTGCAAAGCAGAGCACAGAACAGAGCACGACCGGTGCTCGGCACACAGCGCACACTGCTCCTGTTTCCTGCGTGTGTGTGTGTGTGTGTGTGTGTGTGTGTGTGTGCGGGGGCGCAGAGGGTATCGTGTTCAGCTTGGCAATGCCCGGGACCTTGCGGTTGCCGGACTGCCGGAGCTGCTGGCAATGGCGCTAGGCAAGGCTGCATTGTGCTGCATGTTAGGGAAGAGCTCCGATTCGAAGCAAGGGACACGATTGAGGGGCCTAGGAGGATCAGAGGGAGGTGGGAGCTGACCGTGCAGTTGAAAGGAGCTCACGGGTGGTGGTGGTCGCTGGTTTGCAGCGAACTCCGACGGTGGTGGTGTGTGGTGGTGTGTGGTCGCCGTATGCGGTCGCGACAATCGCGCCTCGGCCACTCGCCCACGCGAGCCCCAAGCTAGCACGCCGCCCGCGGCTGCCGCCCTGCCTCCGCCATTCGCCAGTGTGAACTGCAAGCTCGCCCGCCGCGCCTCCGTCACTCGGCGCGCGCCTGCGAGCGTTGGGCCCCACGGCCTCTGGCCTCCAGCGCGAGGCCCCGCGGCCTCTCCGTGCTCGAGCGAGCGCCCGCTCCGGACCGCCCTACGCGCGAGCCAATGCGGCCGGCGACGAGACGTGGGGGCCCGCCCCTGCCCACACGAAGGCACGCCCTGCGAACGCGAGACAAAGGGCCAGGCCTCCCTCCCTCCGCCGGCCATCTGCTCCTTCACGGCTGGGCACCTGCTCCCTCCTCTGCTCTAGCGTTTGGCCTCAAGTGGAGATGGAGGAACGAACAGCCCTCCAGAACGAAGCGAGGATTGATTAGAAAGCATGATGGGCAATAGAGTAATTTTATGTCTAGTTGGCACACAAGACTGTTAGAATCAATGGCAAAGTCACGGAAGTGGCATGTAGGGAAAGAAAATTTTCTGCAAGGGTACTGAAGAACTTTTTCTTTATCAATGGCACACAGGTCATTTCGAACTTTTATAACGGCACACAGGTAAAAAGCTCTACGAAATAATGAGCCCTGCACTGACAACTACACGTATGGCTATGTATCTAGCTACATTTCGAGGTTAGGTAATTTCGTTATGGTGCCACACGTGTGTGCGGTAAAAGTTTAGATTGTTAATTATTACATGGTCACTACGCCACAACAGTGGATCCCTATATCACGATGATCTACCTCTGCCGGTTCAGCGACCCGGCAGTGACGACAAATAGTCTATCGCTATCCGATCAAAGCATCACCCATAAAGTAGTAGTATCTATCCATGGCTATCTCACTATCAGATTGGCGCATGAATCGGCAGTAATATATTGAGTCTCACTGCCTGATTGTCACTTTAACTGGCAGTGATATGGTGAGTACCGTTGTTGGTATAGGATATGACCTGGCAGTGGCACTCATGCCCACCATTGCCGGATTAGTGCACACCCGGCAATGAATTGTTGAGTGCGAATGCTGATCAAATACCACACCAGAGACATCTACTATTATACACACCAAAGATTTCTCATTACAGTTATCAGTGGCAAATCTAGAATAGATGATTATCGGGGTCTTATTTGTAATTAGATAGGATCATTAGGAACTTTTAGCACTAATCTACTCTAATTTTCCTTTGAAATTTCAAATTCCATTGGGGGTACCAGTGACTATGGCTACTGCATCCTGTTTTTCTGAAAAACTATAGATCTGCCCCGGTGTAAAGAACAGTTATTATTATCACAAGATAGAATAAATTATATCTATTTTTTTTTTTGCGTACCAAGGTACCATGTGACTATGGCTACTGTCACAAAGGCTACCCGAGACGCATTTTTTTAAACAGTGTTTTATTTGTTCGATCGGCAACATGTCACAAAGGCTACCCGAGACGATGATTGGTGAGCTCGGTGTATGAAGAACTTCGGCCTTCAAGCGCCTTCACCTGCAACCTTCCGCGAAGTTGACATAAAGACATTGATTTATATTTGTTCAGGCTGCTTCTTCTCTGGCGTAATACTACTTTACTCCCTTCCTAGTCCAGTTAGACATTTGCCTTTGTGTTGGGTATCTGTATGAGATTGATTGTGTTACATCCGAGAACTTGTCTCATTTGCTATCTAGTTTTGTCTAGATGTTTGGGATCTTGTCTAGCATGCTGATCTAGAAATTGTGTTACATCCGAGAACTTGTCTCATTTGCTATCTAGTTTTGTCTAGATGTTTGGGATCTTGTCTAGCATGCTGATCTAGAAAGCTCTGCCTTTCTTTATATAGTCCAGGAGGCGAAGAGTCCTAGTTAGACTAGATCTTCGCCTTTCTTTGCGGGGCGGGTACTCGGGGACCATATCCCACACCTATCTTGGAGATATATCCTCTAATGAAGCAAGTGATGAGGATGTGGCTGAGGTACCAAAACCTATAGGTAATGATGATGTAAAGCTAGCTGCTTTAATTTGAAGAAACAAAGGAAAAAGAAATGCAAGGGCTCCTCTGCTGCTACCTAAGAGAAAGAAGAGGAATCTATTTTTCTGGTTGTACAAAAACACATGTTTGAAGGTAGATACTGCAGCGAACAAGATCTCCTCAAGTGTTGAAGCATCATTAGCTCCTTCAACCAATGTAGTCCCTACAATTGGAGAGGGCATCACTAGTACACAAACTATTTTTCTTGACACTAGCGTTTTATTTCTATTGGCGGTTTCTCTTTAGAACAGCCAGTAGAAATCGACCCTATTTCTACAGGCGGTTCTCTTAAGAAATCCGCCAGTAGAAATAGTTTGAAATTAATTTTTTTGAGTTTTTCAAACTTCCTCGGATGGAGAAACTCCCAAAATAAAAGTTGTAGATCTCAAAAAGTTATAAAACTTTGTAGTTGATTACTTTTTCATTTGAAATCATCTTTTTATGGAAAACTACGAATGGAATTTTTAAATTTGAAATTCAAATTTTGCAAATGACCTTGGATGGAGAAACACTCTAAATAAAAGTTGTAGATATCAAAAAGTTATGAAACTTTGTAGTTGAACATTTTTTCATTTGAATTCGTTTAGACCCTGAAATATTGAATTTAGTATCAGTTTGGGATAATATGTGGGGAACCGAAATGGGATATAGACACAAGTGACCTGTGGGTGGAGTGGTAGAGAGGGGTATGAGCGAGGGGGAGGTCGCGGGTTTGAACCCCCCACGGCCGCGTAGCGCGCGATTTTACACGAAAAATACGCGACTTACAACTTCTACAAAAAGGGCGGGTGCCTCCCCCGGTTTGAAAAATATTTTTGCTATTTTTAAAATATTTTTTTGCTATTTTTTTGTGTTTTCTGGGCAACAATTTCTGAAGGCAGTTGGTTAAGAGAACCGCCAGTAGAAATCAATTTCTACTGGCGGTTTTCAACCAACCGCTAGTGGAAATGAGTTATTTTCACAGGCCTCTCCCACTAGCGGTTGGAGAAAACGCCAGTGAAAATAGGATGTAAACCGCCTGTAGAAACGTTTTGTGTACTAGTGGATATGAAGATGGTGAAAGATTGTAGGGTGCAGGAAGGAACTGTTCTAGTGCACATAGCCACCATCCTGATTATGAAGCCTCAATTTAGATAAATATTTATGCAAGTTGGCTACGGACAATATTAAGCCAAGAGATGCTACTTCTACAGAAAAGAATCAAAGACAACTGTTTCTGGCCTTCAAAGGCACTATTGGAATAATAGATGGTTCACATATTCGAGTGGTAGTACCATTAGAGGAAGTGGTCAATCACACTTGACAAGTGGCCGACACAAACACAAGGAGATGAGTGAAGATGAGGAGAATAAAGATCCATGAATACCATTCACATAGTAGAATAGCTGATGCTTTGGTTAGTGCGAGAGGAGGATAGTTATATTGAGGGATGACATCAATGGATGAGCTATCTACCTTTTGTCAAAATGATATTGTTCTATTTATGTGGACTATATCACTTCTTTGATTGATGAAAAACTTAGCAAAGTTTAATTTGTCCATCGCAATAGTCATTTACATGAGTATAAATTAATATAATAATTATTTATGAGCAATCACTAGTACATTAATATTAACAGCGGCGGTTAAAAAGGATTAGCCGTGATGGTCTTCTCAACCGCCTCGAATGAAAGGTCACCTGGCGGTTGCTTCGAGTAATAGAGGCAGGCACCTTAAGGCAACCTTCTCCATTAATGTCGCCTAGAAAATAAAAAGAAACAATTTAAAATCCGACCAATATAAGACCCACTTATTAATATCTACATATAATATTCTATCTTTTTATATTAATATTTTATAATCTTATATAAGATATTTTTTTGCTACTAAATAAACTTAATTAAAAAACTTTTAACTATAAAGTTTTAAATATTGTCAAACATTACAACTTTAGTATAGAACATATCTCCACCGGAGATAGATTGAAATATTCAAAAAAATAAAAAAAAATCAGTTTTAGAACATGTGAATGTCTGACACGCATTTGAGACTCTAGAATACTTCAAATAAAAAAACTTGTCAATATTAAAGATGTAGCTAAGGCCGGCTACTAGAACTTTGGTATTAACTATGTGAATATTTGAGATTTTTTAGAAAATGAAAAAAAATAAAAATATATAACTTTCAAGCACACATTTGGGGACTTTCAAACACACATTTGGGACTCTAAACATCTCCAAATTAAAAATTATCTAACTACAGAGTTATAGATTCTATTGAACACTATAATTTTTGTATAGATCACGTCAACATTCAAGATCATTTGGTAATTAAATTTCAAAATCTATACACTTACAACATTATTTTAGGACCTAAACAGAACCTAAACAGTTTCAATTCATAAACTTTTCAACTATAAAGTTGTAGATCTCGTTGAGAGCCAAATTTTGATATAAAATTTGTCTTTATTTGATTTCATATGAAAAAGTTATGAATTATTTTCTATTGTAATCATTAACCAAAGCAACTGCCTAACCATGGTAGTTGCGTTAAGCTGTCCAGCTTGGTTAATCATTAACCGAGATAGAGAATGCCTAACTCAATAGGAAAAGGCCATGAAGTACAAAGTCGTAGATGTCTTTTTTCTCTACAACTTCAATATAAATTGGTATCTACATATGAATTTAATAATCTATACCTAATATTTAAAAGGCAAAATTTCTGCCTTTTTTTTTTTTGTCTAGCCCATTTCAATTCAGCTCTAACTGTTTAATCACTTGTTTGCACGGCCCACCGACTCGCATCTTCCAAATTCAGCTCCCACGAGTCTTGGCCCAATACTGAGGCAACCACCAGTCCCCACCGTAACTGTGTGAAAAAAAAAAGCCACAAAATCCTGGCTCCTGCAGAATCGAACCTGGTTCTACAGTATTGAAAGAGCCACGGCAAACCACCACACCACAAGCTTTATGTGATACCAATAGTATTTTGGAACTTCTTAAAGATTACAAGTAGAGATGTATATGTAACTTCTAATGAAGCTTTGGCGTGGGGAGTTCATGTGTGACTTGAATTTTGGAAATTCTATGCAACCTGATATATTTGGATTGAGTTGCACGTACATACATAACAAAGGAGAAAAGCATTAGAGTCCAAATTTAATTATGGTGCATCTTATATTTGCATGTGAGCAGCATTGGCCAGATAGAAAAGGAGCAACAACTGTAGATAAGTTAAGTTCTATTCTATTTCTCTTTAGGAAATACATCAGCCATCCAATATATCTATCTATTATATCTCTAAATAATAATTTGTCTCTAAAATTTCTATCGTTTATAGGCCCAGTCCCAGCCTCAGTGCACTCGACAGATCAAATACAATATGAAGACTCAATAAATTGAATACAATTTCGATTAAATCAGACACCAATTTAAGTATTTTCACTATCAAAATATGAATATAATTTTAACAAAAATTATTCTTATTTTAGAAACCACAATATCCCAAATAACAAAATCGTATATACTAAAATCCTAAACAGTTTCTTATCTACTATGGTACAAATAAATGTATTTCTGCAATCATCAAGGAGGGCTGACATATCAAAAATCAAGGGAGGTCTTTCAATGGATAGACCAATTCTTGACATGTTGGCAATTGACTCATTGCAGACTTCAGCAAGATATATAGGAAATACTGATTCTTATTGGTCCTCGAAGAAAGACACATGGATATTATGAAAATTAAAGTTATGATATATTTACATCCAAATATTTATGTGGTTTGTAATAGGGTAAAAAATCCTTTTAGGAGGATTACTGATTTGATACAGATTTAATTAATTGGACATTATCATATTAAACTTATATTATGGATGGCATAGTCATTATAAATTAATTATAGATTTAAAATTTTATAGAAAGAGTAAAATATTTAAAAAATCTTTTAGGAGGACTACTGATTTGATACAGATTTAATTAACTGGACATTATCATATTAAACTTATATTATGGATGGCATAGTCATTATAAATTAATTATAGATTTAAAATTTTATAGAAAGAGTAAAATACAAAATAAATATGTACTATTATCAATGTTTTCTATAAATATTTAATAGTTTATTTGCTCCCGTTGCAACGCACGGGTATTTTTGCTAGTCATATATAAAAGTCATGATTTTTTAAAATGAGTTAGTAGGAAAAAAAAAAAATTCCGCTAATTTAAACGGCTATAACCAATATTCGGTCGCTTCAACCGCAGGAACTAGTATTCTCAAAAAAAAAAACTGCAGGAACTAGTATAAATTTTTTATAATTACGTAGTAGTATAATTATACAACAATTTTTTATTAGATAAATATTTTTGCACAAAACGAATTAAAAATAAAAAATAAAAATCACATTCTTGGAACCTGAGGGTGGCCGAGGGGCCGAGTGTGAGGCCTTGCTGGAGCTTGGGCTTCATGCGTAGGATGGGCTGGTGGAGGAAAACCGTGACGAGAAGCCAGAATTTGTTCCAACAATTTTTTATTAGATAAATATTTTTGCACAAAACGAATTAAAAATAAAAAATAAAAATCACATTCTTGGAACCTGAGGGTGGCCGAGGGGCCGAGTGTGAGGCCTTGCTGGAGCTTGGGCTTCATGCGTAGGATGGGCTGGTGGAGGAAAACCGTGACGAGAAGCCAGAATTTGTTCCCCAAGATGATTCGGACGGGACCGGCAAGAGCCCAGAGTCTCTGGAACTTTCGCAACGAGTCAAAAACCCGCGAGGAGCTTCGAGGCTTTCTCGTTTACTAGTTGAGTGCCCGTACGTCGCAACGGAAGATTAAAAAAAAATCTAATGTTGAAAAACAGACAATTGTAATGCAAGACAAGTTGAAGGGGGCCTAATGAAGTGAACTGGCGATAAGTTTGTAAAACTTCTTCAATGACCAAAGAACACCCGTGTGAAATCTCAGCATCATATTAGATCATTAATTAAATAAATAAGACATCTTTATGCTTCGAAGTCCAACAATTCATCTTCACAAATAAACCTACATAGGACCCAATGCAATTTTCATAATCTCAGCGAGTAATCATGAGAGTTGAGGCCTCTAATTGCTCGACATTATCAACTCCACCCAAAAATGATCTGGTATGAACAATACCAAAAGACAATGTATTGCAATCTAATAGGGTATTCTAACATAATATCCACTAACAATCTTCTATTCCACTAAGGTAGCGATCACAAAGCACTTGCATCAGACAATACAGAAGAGACATTCAAAAACCTTTTAGTGCATAAGGTTCAGTGTTCTGTGGTAGAATTTTTCTCCTGTGAAATCTCTTTCCAAGCAGCATCAATAAGCTGCTATGTTGGATGCCATCTTCTATTATCAGAATTGGTGGATGTAAATTTTTTGCTTTGCAGCCATATAAGCATACCTCTGTATTTCAGCAATATGAATGGTTAAAAAACAACAATGTACGATAAGCTTGCTAGCTTTTTAAACATTCCGGGTCTACACTAATGTATTACTATTTTGCTTTATCTTAAACAACAGTTTCAGAAGCCTTACCATGAATCCAATATTTTTACCAGCATTACTATTTTGCTTTATCTTAAATGATAGTTTCAGAAGCCTTACCATGACTCCAATATTTTGACAAGCAAATTCAGCAACTTGATTTGCAAAAAGTGCTTCTCCCAACATGAAAAGTTGGATCCAATATTTTGTCCGCCAATGGTAATATCCTTCGCAGTGATGAATGATGATGTGATGACCTTTTGAAGCCAAAGATGATTTGAAGTTGATACCCTTCAATGAACATGATCCATGAGGGTGTGTGTGTTGAAGATAAATGCTCCATAAAAGCAACCCTTGGTAATAAAGATATCATCAAGGTCCACAGCCTCCTCTGTGTAAGAAACATGAACATACATGGTTCAGTGCATTTTTTTAAGAGATGAGTTACAGTAACTAATAACATGAGTGAAAATAACTATGGATGTGCATTTCTTTTAAGAGACGAGTTACAATAACCAATGACATGAGCGAAAATATCCATGGATGAAGCTTGTAGATATTTCAGCGTTGGAAAAACTATTATATTAAAAATGTCCAAAAGATCAATATATTTTGCGGAATATGCTGAAGAAGGCTACAAACTGAAGCTCAAGCGATCGAAATCAAATGTATGGGTATGACAAGGCTGTACACTGGGGAAAAGATATAGGTATACCAATTTGTAGATATTTACTGTCTTCTGTGAACATTTGTAGCTATTTTACAAATACAACCAATGATACCACGGATGAATAAGACCCTATTATTTGTTCCCAAAAGATTAATAGTATCATGAAAGCAATCTTATCTATATGACCGCAGTAGCAAATTAGTACAACTGTAACTACAGTTAGCTAAGAAAAAATGGAACAGAGTTGTAACTAAATTGGTACTCCCTCCGTTTAAAATTAAAATTCATTTGAATTTTTTAAATTCCATGTTTTACCACTCATCTTAATCAAAAATTTATGCAAACATAGTCAAATTCAAGTTATTCTCGAAGAACTTTTATTAATAAAGCATGCCACAACAAAAGAAGTGATATACTGCACAAATTTTTGAATAAGACACGTGGTCAAATTTAGGGCTAAAAAAGTCAAACGCACTATAATTTGAAACAGAGTTAGTACATACCGATCTGAAGTCATACCATCCTCAATGTACCTAAAGTTTTTGCTAGGGAAAAAAAGGTCAGTCTCTGTAGCATCAACGATAGCTTTGATAGAGTTTCCTTGGAAGGTAAGACTGCCCATCAGTAGAACATGTAGAAGCACCCTAGCAGCCTATATATCTACCTTTTGTGACTAATTTGTGCCACATATACAGGACTGCCAGCAACACCAATCAATTTCTGACCTGCACAAAGTTGAGGAACATATTAGTCAGCATCAAACCTGCAACCAATGAAAGTCAAATAGATGACTCAAGAGCATCATCTAGTATTGATGTAGATGCAAACTTTTTCCTAGCCAAAGAACAGCACCTATGAAACCTCAAGTAAATATGTTTCAATAAAAGATTTAACAGATATAGCAGCCAGGTCATATCACAAATTCTAAATACCAGTCGATTAAAATTTTGTGTGACACCAAGATGCATCATTAGAACTATCACACAAAGATGCAGGAGGAGCATCACAATGTTGGACATCAGATGGGTGGATAAGTCAGGAAAAAAATCTAGCTAGTTCCTTTCGCCACAGATATACAATCCATCAACCCACTTTTGGAAAGAAAAATGCTGTTAGTAGTTCAAGACCAACTCAAGCGGCACATTGCCATGGCTATGTACAGATTCCACCGGGGCCATGGGAGCGAGGCAGAGAAAGGAGGTATATGAACCTTTGTCCAATCCAATGTGCAGCTCTGAAGCTGCAATTAGAAAGAGCAGCAACAATTCAATAGTTGCAAAAGGTTATAGAAGAAGGCGGTAAGTCCTTACCAACTTGTTGCAAAGCAAAAATTCAGGAGACGAAGAAAAACAACGAATCGCATCCCAACCTAAGACAAGCATTGAGAACCATCTAGTAGATTGGGGAAGAGTATTGATCTAGTAGATTGGGGAAGAGGATCGGGCAGGGGTTACCACCACTCAGCAGCCCTGCCAATTGCCATTGTGGCCGAGGCTGAGGCGGCGGGCGCCGAGAGACCAGAATTGCTAGTTAAATGCACTGCAAAAAATAAAAACCCATCAGATGGCTCCAAAAAATAGCTATGACGGCCAACGAAGCCCAAATTGCTCACCAGTGGTTCACGCGGCGGAGGTGGAGATGGACGGTGCAGGTAGTGGCGGGGCAGTGGCTTCCGCGGGGAAGGGGCAGAAAGGCTGTCGGCGAGTTTATCCAGCGGCACGCGACCGCCTGTCTTCCCTTTCCCGGCAGCTGGCTTCCCCTGCGGGCGGCGGCGTGGGCAAGCTCCAGTGAGGGCGCAGTGCCGGAGCTCGCTGTCCTTCGAATTGGGGAAATGCGAGTAAGCAGCGACTCCAGGAACTGCTGGGGGCAGAAGGACGGACCGGTGCGGGGAAGCTCGAGCGGCCGGCGATGTCTGCCGCAGGGACGTCACTCCGCATCCCCGTTGGGACGCCGCCGCCTCTGCCGCTGGGACGCCGCTCCGCCCCGTCGATGGGACGCCGCTCCGCCTCCGCGGCCGGGACGCCGCTCTGCTTGAACAAAGCTTTTCTGCTTCAACAAAGGCAAAGGAGATGCGGTTGTGCGGGGGGGGGAGGGAAGGAGCTGCGCATCGTGCGTGGGCGACAGGGGCGAGCTGGGCATCGTGGTGGACGGCGGTTCCGCGGACGCGCGCGGCGAGGGCGACGGTTCCGCTTCCACCGACGCGCGTACGATTAGAGCGGGGGATTAGCGCGTGGAGGGGTTATTAGCGGGGCGAAAACGATGTCATTTGAGTCTTTTTAGCTGTAAGATTGCTCAGTATTTTTTTTTTGAAAAAGTGTTCAGGTTTTTTCTTTCCTTTCTCTTTGATTTCTACATTCCAAACCACTGGATGGTAGAAAAGTATGGATTCAAGTACTGTAGCATCGTTTGGAATGCAGGATTGAGGCATAGGAGAAGTAAAGGAAATTTTCCTATGCCGCTAGTTTTGTAGGAAAAACAAAGGATTCTTAACATCTGCTCTAACCTCTTTTTTTCATTCCTTCGCGTAGGATCGAGGCAAAGCATGACGTGATAGGTGACATTGAGGACAAGACGCAGTCATTTGTGCAGAATATTGATGATTACTAATTATGATCAACATTTAATACCAAATATCTTCTAATGTTTCCTATGGTTTTTCCTAGGGCTCATCCAAATAACTTTGCCTATACAATTCCTATGTTATTCAATCCTCTATTTTACACATGCATTCCTCTCCTATTCTTGTGTTTTTCCTATTCCTATAGTTTCTCAATCATACATTCCAAAGGAGCCCCTATAGTATTTGAATCCACAGGAAATTATAGGAAATCTTTGGTTCACTTCAGATGAAGCACAGGAAGTCATACACAGGAAACACTGCTGTCAACCATAAGTACTACTGCTACAACGTCCATGCATCATGCTCACAAAAGATGCTAACTTGCATGTCTTTTTACAATGGTGAAAAAAATAAAAATTCAATCATATATTTCTGACCATACATAGTATTTTGTGTAATTTAGATATATTTTTCAGCTAACATATACATCACTAGAAAATTTTGTAAAGTAAATAAAAAATGAAGACACACGTATACAACTAGACTAGACTAGACTAGAGTCGCCAGTTTCTTGTTTCCATGCTAGGCAGCAGCAAGTTACGGGGTTCAGGCCGTCGGTGGCGGAGCTCCAACCCGCCGGCCCCAAGGACGCCGCCTCCGTGGCCACCAAGCTCCAATATCGTCTGAAGCTGAGCACTGCACCAAACCCGCCACCACCAGAGCCAGCTCATCGAAACCATCAAGCCGAGACCTTCGCCGCCTCTTCTCCCTCCATGTGTCTTCCACTTCCTGCCTGCTCGTCCCTCTGCTCCCTCCATCCGTCTCCTCGCCCTCGCTTTGACCAGTGTCGCCGGTGCCCTATGCCCCGTTCCGTTCTCCCTCTGGCTCCGCTCTGCTCTCTCTCTCTCTCCCCCTCCGTAAAGCCTCTGCTCTCTCTCCCTCCTGCGAAGAAGCAGACCCGCAAGGAAATTTCCATGAAGTCTGAGCTAATAGATTTTTTCCTATGGAATTGAGGTATAGGAATCTATTCCTATGGAATACTTCCTTTGGTTTTCTATCAACCAAACGGCAGGAAAGGAAAAATTCCTATTAAATTCCTATCTTACACAATAACTACGTTAAGGCCTCCTTTGTAGGAAGTTTGTAGGAAAAGTACAGGAATTTGGTTCCTATAGGAATTAGCACTGTAGTGCCCTTTGGTTGACAGGAAAAAGACATAGGAAAAGTAAAGGAAAAATTCCTTTGGAAGCCATTTCACGGGGGAAACACATGAAAGAAAGCATCCACTCCATCTCTTTTTTTCCATCACATGCACTAGGAACGAGGCAAGAGAGAGAGCTTGACTTGAATGAGCACAGAAAAAATAGATAGATTGGATAAGGTAGTACTACTAGCCCACATGTAGGGGCCCTTTGGTTCAAAGAGCCTCCTTTGGCTCATAGGATAGGAAAGTTGTAGGATTGGGAAAATTGTAGGAATGAGATAGCACCTTTTTCTAATCCTATGGAAACGGTGAAATAGAAGAAAGCTCGTAATAGGTTATTTGGCAGCCACATCTGTGCACAGAGGATCGTGAAGGGTTGTGGAGGTGTGGTCTCACACAGAGAGTAGGCAGCTTTGGCAGCATGTGCTAGGGGCAGGCCTCTGCACCAAAAAACCATCATGAGCACGGCCACCGGACTTCACCTCTACCACAGCTGACAGGGTTTGCTATTTCCGCTAGGAAAGTTTCCATGAGCTCCGACTTCATTTTTTCTTTCCTACGGAATCTAGCTGTGGGAAGGCAATCCTGAGGAAAATTTCCTTTTGTTATCTATGAACCAAAGAACTCTGACATCAGCCTAGCCTCCGGATTGGATTCCTGTATTTTTCCCAAGGTTCACCCTTGGTTCACCCATGAACCAAAGGGGGGCCTTCCTTTGGAATTCCTTTGATCCAAAGGAGCCCTAGGAATAAAAGAAGATGTCATCTCAAATCCTACATTTTTCCTATCCCTGTACTATTCCTATCCTATGTTCCAAAGGAGGCCGTAATTACCTTATAAGGCCCTCTTTGGTTCACAGGGAATCGTAGGAGAAATGGAGGAATCCAATCCTCCGGAATCACTGACGTTAGCTCGTATTTGGATGGTCACAGGAGAAACATAGGAATCAATCCTATGGGATTCGTTCCCTCACAAAAACACAGGAAATACAACATCTGCTTGGAGCTAATGGATTGGCGGAAGTCCGAGGCAACTCCGTCAGTGCGGGGCCCTAGGAATGCCGCCAGAGCCGTGCTCGCCTCCTCCTTTCGCCGGCCGCCGTGCGTGCGTGCCGCCGCCGCCTGGTGCCGAGCCCCCCCCGCCCGCCATAGTTGGGAGCTCCATCCGCACGAGGGGAGCAGGATGCGCCGGGGAGGCGCGCGCCGCGTGGCCTAGGATCCGCCGTCCCTCCCGCCCTAGCGCCGAGAAAGAGAGAGAGGGGGGGTGCCGACCGCCACCGCCCGCCGCCGGTGCCGGCTCGGCCGGATCCGTGGCCGCCGGTGCCGGATCTGGCGGATCCATGGCCGCCGTTGCACGATCCATGGCCACTTTGGGGCGATCCGGTGGAGCCACCATGGCCGGTGCGGCTGCCTCGCCCTGGCGCCGGAAAGATGGAGAGCAAGGGAGAAGGGGGGTTGGAGGAAGGAGAGAGGAAGCTGTGCACGGTGTGCCTGTGTGTTTCCTAGGGGGTGAGCCGGAGGAGACGAAGCCAAAGACAAGGAGAGTTTCTGGAGGAATAGAACTGGCTTCTTCCCTTTCCCGTGCCTTTCGTTTCCTATACTTTTTCTTTGATTTTCCTGAGAGCCAAAGGGGCCCTAAAGAAGCTAGTACCTCCGGTTTGAATTAATAAATGCTATTGTTTCCTACATTTTTCCTACGCCCATCCAAACACTCATTGCAACAAAATTTTGTTTTACATATACAATCCTATCCTATTCCTATGTTTTTCCTATTCACATATCTTCTCAATCCTACGTTCCAAAGAGACCATAACTATTAGGACTAAATAAACAAAGTACAAACGAGGAGATTTACAAGCGAACCCTGCTCTGCAAACTTTTGAGCAACTTTATATTATATAAAAGCTTAGATTAACTTTATGTCACACATGTGTTGGTCTTTAATTTTAGGAGACCAAATGCATCCGTATTTGCACCTAGATCATGCAAAAATACGCACACAAATACAGAAATGGGACACAGATATATATAATATAAAATCTGAGCTTTATTGATATTAAAAATAAGGTTTTACAATAGTTAATGTTTATATGACATGGTCATAAGCCTTACGTAACTAACGATGTTCCATCGCCGCTAGGCGGTAGTTTTATTACATATCGGTGGTATCTGCTACAGCGGAAACTATAGTGAAGCGATACACACTATTTCACGGGCATGCTTAAGCGCGGTCGAAACCCTAAGTCCTAGTATGTCCTTCCAGCAAGTCCGGTCGGTCGTCGCATGTCTCCTAGTCCTCGTCGTTCACCTCCTTGTCAATGTTGAAGTTCCCCTCGGGGTCATTATCTGTGAGTCAACAACGGTGAGTACATAGAGTACTCAGCAAGTCCCAACAAGGGTGGATGGTGGCGATGGTAATATTATTAATAAGTGAGGGTTGGGCCCTGGGAGAGCATCATCCTTCTCGCCAGCTTAGCATTAGAAAACCAATTAGACCACTAGCATATTTTATTTCAAGGAATTCTAATTAAAGGGGACCTCATCCTAGCGGTTGCCTATTACCAAGGATGTGACTATTTGAATAGGATTAATAAACTCTGCAGAGGGGTACAACTTTCCCCACACGATAGACACAGTCTAATCATGATCAATGATTAGGACAGGCCTAACAAGATCTCATACCCGGATAAGGCTACCTTAGGTTTTCGTATAATTCCACTACGGACTACTTAGGGATCGAAACCCACACCTCAGGATTGTAACACTCCGGCCCAGGGTTTAATAGGATTAATATGATACTCATACCAATAAGTTGCAACTTCTTTTTCGGAAGCTCGATGTAACACTCCGGCCCAGGGTTTAATAGGATTAATATGATACTCATACCAATAAGTTGCAACTTCTTTTTTAGAAGCTCATCTCGAAAGAACTCCAGGGTTAAGTGTGCTTGACCTGGAGCAATTCAGGATGGGTGACCGACCGGGAATTCGTTCCCGGTTGCACATGAGTGAGGACAAAGTGCACAGAAAAGACTGGTGTTGGTCTGTGAGGGTAGTATTGGTCCTATTAAAGCTGTCAGATGTAAGCGGGCCCGACTTCGAGGAGGCGGGACGTTACAAATGGTATCAGAGCCGACTCTCGCGGTTTCACGGGCGCGTGTGTTGCAGTTGCGCAGGCATGGTGCGCATGGCTGGTGTGGATCCGTCGTGGTCACACAGCATGGCACATGCGCTGGCACTGGACACATGGACGTGGCCAAGAGAGGAGGTTCCTGGCCTGGGGTTGATTGACGAGGACGTCGATCTCTTAAGGGGGTGAGGATGTAACACTCCGGCCTAGGGTTTAATAGGATTAATATGATATTCATACCAATAAGTTGTAACTTCTTTTTCGGAAGCTCATCTCGAAAGAACTCCAGGGTTAAGCGTGCTTGACCTGGAGCAATTCAGGATGGGTGACCGACCGGAAATTCGTTCCCGGTTGCGCATGAGTGAGGCCAAAGTGCACAGAAAAGACTGTTGTTCGTCTGTGAGGGTAGTATTGGTCCTATTAAAGCTGTCAGATGTAAGCGGGCCCGACCCAGCGCCAAGGCAGAAGCGCACGCCACGCCACGCTTCGCCATGCTCGGCCCGAAGCCCCGCGTGGCCGCCGGGTGCCGGCGGCGGGCCCCCACCGCGGTCGCTCCGACCGGCCTCCACCCGAATGGGAAGCGCCCACCTCTCCACTCTCGCCTCACTCGCCCGTGCTCACTCCCTCATTCTCACACCGCAGCAAGGCGGCGGCCCTGACGCGGCCCGCCATCGCCTCTCACCGCGGGCGAGCTCGCCCGTTCCGCCGTGCCCGCCCACCACCGCCTCCACCTCTGCTTGGCGCGCAAGCACCACCACCGCCTGAGCCACCTCGCCACCCGCTCAAGCGCCGCCGTAAGCCACTGGTAAGGGCCAATTTTGGCCATCCTTCACCGCGGCCGCCACGGCTTGAGCTCGCCGGAGCTCGGGTTCGCCATGGCCGGCTCTCTTCCGAGCCCTAAAGCTCTTTTTCCCGCTCGTCTAGCATAGCCCGCAAACCCTAGGTGTTGTAGCTGCCTTTGTTTCGCGTCGTGTTGGCCCTGCTGGCCGGAACACTGCTTGTCGCCACCGCGCTCTGCGCCGCCGTGCCACTATGCACGCCGCTGTGAGCTTTGGGTGGCCAATCCGGCCAACCAACTCACCGGAAGGCTTCCACGCGCACTTGGGAAGCTCTGGCGCGCCTCACCTCGGTCTCTCCTCACCGGAGATGGCCGGAGCGCCGCCGTGCCAAGCCGCTTCCGCCGCCGCTCACCGCCGCGTCATTCGGCCGCCGCCCGGTCGCGCCAACACCGTCACCAGTGCGCCTCGGCGCGAGGGAATGCGACGGTGCCACCCTCGCCGCCGGCAGTTTCGCCGCGCCGACGAAGCCGAAGGCGGTCAACCGCCGCCTCTACTCGCCGGCCGACCCCCGGGGGTCGGCTGACCCCGGCCCCGCCTGGTAGCGGCCACGGTCCACTGGACCAGGCCCACGCAGTTAGGGTTTTCGGTTTAAAAGTTAAAATAAATTTCCAGATTTGATTTAAATCATTTTAAATTCATATCTCGGGCAAATGTGATCCAAATTGAGTGAGACTTATTTTACTAGGTTTCTTATGAGTAGATATATCTGTGAAAAATATGAGATGCAATTTTTGTAATACTTTTCTATATAGATTTATTTAATTGCTTAAAAGGCTGAAATATGGTTAAATGCATAATAAAATGTATACTGATCAGAAAAATGTGATTCTTATTTTGTTAGACTTGTTATGTGATGTAGTTTCTGAAAAAATATGTATCATGTAGTTACTATGCAAAAATGTTGGAATATGATTTAAATTCAATTCTGGGCTGATTCTTGAATGATTTTTAGTAAATTAATTGTGAGGAGTTATGACCTGGTAATTTTTGATGACTGCTATTGTGCTAAGAAGTGTCCAAAAAAATATGAAATCTGTTGTTTAACACTTTTCACAGTGCAAAGTAGTTAAAAGTGCATTTCTGTCCTGTTGCTTCATCTTTTTGTGTAGGCTGTTGTGCTTAGTGAAATGTGATGGAAATTTTAGCATGGCTCTGTTTTAATATGATGTAGCTACTGTAATTTTTGTAGATTTTTCTAGACTGTTTAGATAGAGGTCACAGTTCAAGCCTTTAATTTCACATGAAATGATAAGGCTTTGAATTAATTGTTTTAATGAGTTTGATATTGCTTTTGAGCACTTTTAATTATGTTTTGCTTGCTGATCATGTTAGGCAGTACCATATCAGAAATGTGATGTTGACTTATGAGTAGTGTTACTTCTCTCTTATGCACATGTGGTGTGTATGCGTGTGTGTATACCCGCCTTCTTTATACACTTCTCTAAGTGTTTAGAGAAGATATATGCACATACTCAGTAAATACGATAAGCTGTTAGTAGAGAGGAGATGTGCACCTACTCTGTCAAATGAACTGTTAGTCATCTTCACTCATGAGCATCGCACCTGTGCATTCTTTATGTTCATATCGGGCATTTGCATCATACAGGTTTGCAGGAGGGCCCCCTCGCTTCACCATACGAGGAGAGCCCAGTCGAGGAGCAGCAGCAGGAAGGACTCGAAGAGGAGCCGGTGACCGAAGAGGACGATCTACCTCAGTGCCCGAACCACTTCGCTAGCGATTTCGAGAAAGACAAGCACCGGAGCATCTACTTACCTACGCTTTCTAACAGTCTAATTATGCTTTATGATTGATGCATTAAGTATAGGAGTTGTGTGCAACCGTTAATGCATTATACCCTTGTTTTACCTTGAATTATCCTACCTTGATTACCCTACTAGTCTAGGATGAGTTAATTGCTTAGCTTGCTTAGACGGTAGAAGTCGGGTGATTTCCTGTCATCCGCGAGTATAGGTGGTTACTTATGATTGATGAAAGAGCTTATGTTGATATCATCTGGTTAATGGTTATGATTGTGATAAATGGAGACCGGACGGAGTCTTATGGGGTTTCGGACCATAGTGATTCCGTGTCGTGTCGATTAAGGACCGTGCTTGTTGCTTGGCGTCCCTCGAGTCATGTTGAACGCATGCCTCACACTTAGCCGGGCCGATAAGTCGTTCCGACCGTGAAGCCTAACACTATCCAAAGCCGGCTCTTGACCCGCTCGCACCGCATCGAGATGGATGGGGACCACCACGGGTGCGAAGAGTAAGTCCGAGGTCCAGCAAGGCTGGCTATGGCAGTCGGGCGGCCCCTAGGTACGGTGGTTCCGCTCAAAACCGCGTTTCTTCCCGGATATGTGCCACGGTGACCTGTAGCTCACTTCGCGCGTGAGTGTGGTTTGTGTGAGGAATACCCCCTGAGCTCAGTAGTAATCGATTCGAATCGCCATCGTTCCTGGACAGTGAACACTTGACTTGAGCTACGCCATCGTAGTAATGATTACGGAATGTGGTTAAAGATGATGATGAATTAAGCTGTTATGATTATGGTTACTACTTGATTGCTTAATCATGATTAATAGTCACTACAAAATGGTTACCACCGCTTTTCCGCAAATGAGTCAAGCTATCCCATGATAAAGCCTGTCATACTCCTTGGAGTCTTTTATTTTAAGTCAGACGGGTAAGTCTAGCTAAGTACCTTCTCGTACTCGGGGTTTTTCCCCGCTTGTTGTTTGTCTGCGACGGGCATACCTTCCACGGTGCTGCTTGAGACCTGTCTTTATCCAATGGGATTAAGAGACCAAGGGCAAGGTCATCTCTTAATATTCTCCCCAACTGCTTTTGGTGGATTGACTTTCAGCTGGCACTGTATTAAAACTTAAGTGTGTGTTGGGTTGAGTTTTCAAAACTACTTTGTTTTCGCTACTTGAATTTGAGACTTGGTTTGTAATAACTTTTATTTCCACACTCTGATGTTATCGAACTATTTGTGAATTGTTGTAACATGTGGATGTTGGCGCTAAACTTGTACGATCTTGGTTGATGATGTTTGATTTGAAATCCTTCGAGATTTCTGGACTACCGGGTTTATAAGGGCTTAAGTGTGCTAATTACTTGCGTGGCGAGTGGTTTTTGCACTTATGCTTTTATAAATTGGGCGGTTCTGTTACAAGGATGGTCACACAACATCCTAGAACATCAAGTGGTTGAATGATCACACAACATCCAATGGATGATCACATAGCATCCATATTAATAAAAGGGTGCTCGCACACGGCACAACAATAAACTTTACATGGAAGACCACATAGCAACCATGCCGATCAGACCACGGTAGATCACACAACAGCCATGTGTCCTCTCCTGTTAATCTGTTGCCGCGCCGGCCTCCTAGTGGAAATTATACTTCTAACTAATGGGGTGTGAGACCAGGTCTACCTATATAGTCATGTAGCCGTACGTATATCAGACTAGGTGAGATGGCCTATGAACCGGTCCTTATGCAACCAAAACGAGTATCTCTCGTAGGAACTCACACAGGCAAACCTACCAAAGTAATTTATCCCACATAAATTACCCTCACTCACTCCCGTCAAGACAAGTTTGGCTTCATTATACATCTCATCCAATTATTCATATTCATCAATATTATACATACAAGTTTATAATATAAATGGTACAACATGTAGTGGTGGAGAGGGGGGAGTTAGGACTTGCCTTCGTTGATCTCGCCTTCGCCCTCTGTCGATCATCACGAAAGAAATGAGACTACCGCTAAACATAAGATCAAACATAAAAGAAAACAAAGAACTATATGGTGGTATTAGATAAAATAAATAGAGCAAGGTTTTAGAGGAATATTGGTGGTGGTTTCGTGGGAAAAGAAATTTAAATGAAGATATGAGTTTTAGAAGTTAGTATAAGGTGTTGGAATACTTGCAGAATTTCTGGGAATGTTCCCATGAGAAAAAGGTCGTGGAAAAGGTATGAATAGGTTTTGGAGTGACTAGTATTTTTAGAAATTTTCTAGGAATTTTTCTATGCAAGAAAAATAGCTTTCCAACACTCTATGTACACTACCCATGTGACCCACAATGATCTGCATGAATTGTGTGTATGTGAATGGGATAAGTGCGTTGGTGATGCGTCTCACTGACATGTGAGCCTTCCCTGACCTCCTCCTCTTGACTGGCCGCGGACGGCGTTACTATTGGTATTTCTTACGCACAATTAAAATATAAAAGATTCCGCACGTGCACAGAATACCATTGTAGCATTTTACCGGGAGTATTCTAGGTATTGTTATTTATATTTTACCACTGGAAAACAATGGTTAAAAACATTGATAGTTCACCATCATGTATCTACTAGCTAGTATACCGACTAGACTAAAGTGAGGGTAGTGATAAATGATAAGAGTTATGCATAATGTCACACATAGAGGAGGATTCCAATATATATAGTCAAGCTAACTTGAGAGAACAATGGGAGAGTTTAAGGTTCCTATGTACTTCTTTATTACTCGGGTTCTATTCTAGTTGACACTAAAATATAACTAATGCATGGGTAAGTATAGCAAACACACAATAGCACTTTGGAGCGACAGTACCTTTCCAACTCTCGAAAAGATGAGAAAGAAGTAGTTGGGAAAGGCTGCCAAAAACTCTATGAACACCAACCCGAACATGGTGGAATACGAAGGCTACATAGAGCTGTCACCCCTATGGGCTACCACAACTAACCGTTGGATTAGGTGCAACCTCAGGTAACCTATAGCCTGGACACCATGTCTACACTATCGATTACTACCCTAGTCACAATTAATAACTAGAGCACCTAATACAGACGGAGATCCTATGCTAAGATGCGATAACTACACTAACCACATAAATAAGACAAAGAAGTAAAGAAAGATAATAATTATATTAAAGCATAAATCTTGCAAGGGTAAGATATAGAGATATACCAGACCTCCAAGGCTCCACGGCAAGATCTAAAATGAAGTCTCTCAACCCTAGCTCTCAACTAGCTAATCTACTACATTGAAGAGTCTAGCTCTCATCTCTCTAGTGTGTTGATCTTCATGAGAGTATGATCCTCAAAGGGACGCCTCTCGAATGGATCCCAATGAATAATGAATTAGGATCTCATGGGATGTGCCTCCCTCCTGGGGTCTAGGGTTGCTTTTATAAGCCGGAGTGATCGACGTGAGACCTTGGATCAAACCGACATCGGCGAACGGCTAAGATTCTTCCTTAAAGGCTGTGGAATTTGTAGGCCGAAGCTGGGCCAATTTGGCCAAAATAGTGGACCGACCGGTCTAAGGGTGGGACCTGCCGGTCTCCTCCTGTGACAGGTGGGCCTCACCTTCCGCGGGCTGGTTTCTGGTGTCTTCTATATCCTTCCTGTGCAGGTGCCGTTTGCAGGTGCGATATCTTTTTATCCGGGACTCAAAATATGGCGCACTCTAATCCATCATTTTAGGTACTTTTATACTGTCATATAGGTCAACTTTGGTTGCTTTTTCAGTATGTACCTGCAGAAACATAGAAATCATTAGATAAAAACCATATACCTATGCTTTGTGGTTCATTTTATGGCAAGTTAAGTGATAATTGGTGGTTTATAATTGACATTAATGACCGTCAACAGTTACCTCCTAGGCCCACAAGTAAAGAAAGAGAGAAGGATGGACGGGAAACGGCAGGGCGATGGTGTGCATTTGCGGCGGTGGTGATAGTTCACCATGATGAATGCGATGGAAGCGACTGCGGCTCAGGCGCTCGGCGTCTGGGTAGTGGCGGCGCCGGTCATGGCTCCAGCGCAACAACCTTGGGCTGCTGGGCAGCGGCAGTGCCGACCATGGCTCCAGCGGTGACTTCCACCACGGTGGGGTGGTGATGTGCTTGCTCCTACACGGAGTGCCTAGGCATAGGCATATTCTGGTAGTGTGTGTCAATGCGTGGTGTAGTTATGGGTGTGTGTGTGTAGTGTGGTTACATATAGTTTTTTAGGCCTTGCCATCGGTGGTGATAGCAATGGCATGAAGCCATGGCCTGGCGGCAGGTTCTACATGGTGGCAGTGTATAGCAAAGTGAGATAGGAAGCTAGATGTTACAGGAAAGGAAAAAGAGGGCTCCAGAACTCACCTCGTCTTCCTAATTTGGCCAGAGGTGCTCTCGGTGGGAGTAGAACAGAAGCTTAGTAGGAAAGCAGGGGAGTTGGGGAAATTTAGGTTTGAGCCCGATTTAGTAGGGGAGAAGGTGGAATGCGGGGGAGATGGTGTGTTCTAGGCTCCCACGGAGCTTGGAGTGGCCGTGTTGATGGCGGGGGCTCATTGGCCGGGCTGATTTATAGGCGGCAATGGTGGTTGTTGGAGCGCGAGATTTTTCTTCGCTGGCCAGATATTTCACCGGCATTTGCGTATGAGCCTGGGCTCAAGGATGACTCCGTACGTTGCACTGGCCGCCTCCGCGTTCGTCCATTGCTCCGGTGAGGTCATCCTCGTGAGGTCACGTTCATGGCGCCAACGGTGTCCTCGTGTCTGTTTCTCTAGCGGTGTTGATGTGCTGGGTTGAGCAAGGGAGGGAAAGAGTAGGTGATGAGACGGCTCAAGCTAGGGGTCAGTAATTCACCTGTGAAGGGTCTTCCTCGACGCTGGTTTGAGCCACGTCAGGGTTGACGGTGGGCATGGTGGTTCCGTTGCTGTGGAAGGGATGAAACTAACATCCAAGCCCCACATGGCAGTGAGAGAGGAAAGGGAGAAGAGAAAGGCTGCTGCTGTACCGTGCCTTGCTGGGCCAAGAGTGGCCAAATGAGGAGAGAGGAGAATGAGCTCGAGATGGTTCTTTTGCTTTATCCTTTTCTCAAAATTTGCAAGAGATATTTGGGTGATTTAAATGGAATTCGAATTTGGATTTCAAGGAGAGATACCACCATAAGTTCATCACACAAAGGTGAAGCAAGCAACACAACTTCACTCAAGCAAGATTATTTTATTTCATAAAATCTACTCGTAATTTAAAATAAATCTACGCGCATAATTTTAAAAGTTTAAAATTTTTAATGATTTTTAAAACGGGTCAAAAATTTAGGGTGTTATAGTACGCCACGCATGACACAAAAGCAAAGATTAATTAGGCCCAAAAGCCCAGGAAAGGAGAAGGCGGTGGCGTGGGCCGTAACCACCCCAAACCCGAGGGGGTGGGGGTGCCGCCACCGCCGCGGGCGCCGCCCTCCCCGTGAGATCCGCATCCACGTGCAATTATCTTAATTAATATCATTAGAGATATTTTAGGACATTAGGTAAATTTGTAAAAAGGAAAGATCTGGTCGATAAGGTTCCTTGCCTTTTAAAGTCCAATCGGGACTATAAACATCGGGAGATTGTAATTGGATCAGTTAAGAAAGTAATTGGACTAGTCCCTTTATTTTCAATCTCCCATGCCTCCTTCTCTCTCCTCCCCC
The DNA here is from genome assembly GCA_015844335.1 of Chrysopogon serrulatus. Lineage (NCBI taxonomy): Eukaryota > Viridiplantae > Streptophyta > Magnoliopsida > Poales > Poaceae > Chrysopogon > Chrysopogon serrulatus. The sequence continues at coordinate 38,298 of JADLZL010006994.1, read as the reverse complement.
CAACCGCCGCCACCCCCTCCACCAGAGCCGCCGCCCCCTGCGCGCCGCCCACGCTGCCAGCAGCCGCTCCTCGGGGTGCGCGCCCACTCCCTCCCTTCCTCCTCCTCCTCTGATTTACGACCCCCAATCCACCCTCTCCGCTGCGTGTGTTACACTTTATTTTTTTTATAAAGCAGAATTGTGTGAAACTAAACCTATTTTTAGCAAAAAAAAAAAATGAAGCAGGACTAAAGACATGAAGTGGAGCGGTCTCGAATACCTCCTAAAAAACTCTAACCTTTCTCAGGGGCTATGAAGCAACTGTTTTAACTAAAGTAGCTGCAACCTTTTTTCTCTCTCCATAAAACACTATAGATGCAGGTGGGTTGTTTACTTGTTTTCCGCTGACAACCGCACCTTGTACATATGAAGGCTGAATATAAATACCAAATAAGTTTTTGTGGCCTCTTGAACTCCCCTCGCTAAAGTTGTCCACAACCCTGTTTGGTGATTGTTTAGTTAAAGTTTCTTTTCTTGTCAAAAAAAAAAGATTTAATAAATTCTTCTCTATTCAATGTCTTGTGTATACATGTGCGGTGCGGCGTATCGCACACTTGCATATCTACTTTTTAAAAGAAAAGAGAAGAAATCCACAAAAAGCTTCCGTTAGTAAAAGTGTATCTGGTGTACTTCTGTGAAGAACTGGACACCGGAAAGTAAACCTGTGCCCACTGTGTGACTTCTTGTACTCTCGGCTTTTCCTCCAACACCGTGAGACCCGGATCATCCATGCATGGCCGTGGCTCTTCGCTGCTTCTGCTTCCAAAGTCGCGGTCGTCTTGGCGCTGTCTTTCCATGGCAGCGACCAGCGAGTGGTGGTCAATAAGGACAAGGAGCGTCCTTGTCTTCGCCGTTGTGATTTGTTTGTACCAGCATATGCATACAAGTCTCCATCTTGAGACGCTGTCCGCCGAGCGAAGCCGAACCAGGCAAGGAACGGAAGGCCAGGGCGCACGCAGCCCCAATCCTCTCCCAGCTCGTCGGCGAGTTCTGGCCGCAATCAGGAGGTGTGCACTGCACAAGCGACCGACAGCTAGGCACCGGCGGCAGCTCCTCCTCCCAGCCAAGCGCCCAAGCCACCAGCCCAACACAACGCCAAGGCACGGATGCTGGCCTGGTCTGCGTGGGCACGGTGTATAGGCTTGCATGCCGCCCTGTCTTATTCGCTCTCTCCACCATTCATCAGCATATATGTCTGCCTGAGGTTGTTTTGTCCTCGCTGACACTTATTGGACTAGAGGCTTGTTGATTAGTATTCTCTTCTCTCGTTCAGATCATCAGCTGCGCATTGCGATGTGCTACATTCTACTTTGGTGTGTTCACTCTTACCCGGTTACATTAATTTCATGAGGGATTGAGGGGTATCACCTAGGTGCCGTTGTATTCCCAAACTTCTCATCTATTGGTTTTCCATTCCCCTCGTAACAAGGCTTGCTTTTTCTAATGATGAAATTTAAAGAAAGAGGCATGCTAGATTTTTAGGTAATATAAATATGTACATTGCCCACACATCTTCTTTAAAAATAATGACAAGTAATGGAACGATAGAATAAACATGCGGATTGTGATAGTTGTATACTCTGGAAGTCCTCCAACATTGTGTGAAGCGAGAGCCTGACAAAATATTGCTTCCTTCCATGTGGGGGGTAGACTTGAAAACGATGGGTACGCAATTTAATTTTCCAATTTGTGGTTGGTTTCCACTCCAATTGCACGTTAATAACATCACAAATGTTTTAAAAAGGAAGCAAGTTGAGCCTATTCTAAACTTGGAAGAAATTAAAGTAACAAACTCATTTGGCAGTCCCAACTTGGATTCATAAACCTTTGTGCTTTTGATGTATTGTATTTACATAGAGGTGGCTGCTTTGTTGTCATATCTGCCTTTAAAATCTAAGGCCAATCGCATTGAGTGACGCCTATATATATATATATATATATATATATATATATATATATATATATATATATATATATATATATATATATATAGCTCTCCCCCAAAAATTTGTATGTTTATTTCCTCTTCATCAGATAAGAAACTATTTTCATGATCCAAATGGATGGAAACAAACCAGGGACCTAGAGGTGAGAGATTGCACAAAAAACACATGCTAAGAAACAACCATGTTACTGTAAAATATCTAATGCTGATATTTAAAGAGACCTTTTCATCGTAACCAATAGGAAAATGCAAGAGCATACATTGAAGATGCTTATTACTTAGTTTTACTCGAATGCATGTTTTGTTGGCAATCTCTTGTGCCTTGGATTTTGAGTTTATTAGCTCATTTCTTCCACAAGGCACTAGCTTCTTCTCTTTCCTCATTTCATTAATTTGTTGCTACATTAGATGTTAGGCTAAAGTGCATTTTTAAACCTCCACCTTTCATGACAATTTGATCTTCAACCGTAAACTATGGAAGTAGGTATCATACACCGTCTAACTAATGAAACTGGACAAATTTGATCCTCCAGCTAGTTCAAGTATGGTTTTGAATTTTCTAAAAATTAAAAAATATGGTTTAATCTCTAGAAGTTCATAACTAATTTGTTTTGAGAAAAAAAATAAACCAGTGCCTTTTTTAAAAAAAATATTATCTATATGTTGGTGCTCTATTTGGAGTTATTTGGATATTATTTGTTCATGTTTTGTAGTGTTTCATTGTATATAATCATGCCTCTTATTTATTTGAATTATCATTTTGTTCTTTACTTTAACTTGATTGCGCCAGAGTTAAGTGCATGATGTTTGAGGCACTACATTGTATGAAACCTATAACCTAATTATGCAATCCAAATATAAGTGCTACCCATATAATGCTAAATAGGATCTATGCATATATGTTGGAGTGTGCCGTCTGTGAGGTTAGTATCCTTTTCCTTATTTTTTTTCTCTTTTTTTTTTTGCGAAGTCCTTATTTTTTTCTATGCACAACTACAAGTAATAAACATTCCGAACATAGTTAAGTGAGTTCCCAATGGTAATATTTTTTAGAATCATATCACCGAAACAATCTATGACCCCAGTTAGTACGACTTTGGTTTACTGGTGGAGCAACTTTTTTTTAGCTTTAACTCTACCAGCAGCAATACTGGTGCAGCTAAAACTATTTAAAAAAATCGTGAAACGACATCTCATGGAAGATAGAAATGACGAAATATCTGTAATACCCTTGTCTCTTTTTTTCTTACCTTTTTCAATTTCTTCCTTTCTTTATTTCCCTCCTCACCGTATTTTCGTGTTATCATCTTCCTGCTATTGCACTCTGCCCCACCAATGACAGAGCTAGGATTTCAATACTAGGGCATTTCAAGAATAATTTTCTCTAAAACAACAAGAACTAAAAGCACTACACATAACACATATTCAACATCTTACCACCACCTCCTGCCCTCCCCGCGTCGGTGTGCCACCTCCGATCCTTCTCGCATTGCAAAAGACATTTTTGCCCTTCCATCTATCTCTATGAACATCTCTACCAATGGTAAATAGAAAATGAAAAGTATTATATAGACGAAACCATCCATGCATCCACATTTTAGCTAGTGGATCCAAATAGCACGTAACTAATAAAGTAACCAGCTAAGATTAGCTGTGAACTATTAGCTAGCTACTCCCTTCTTTGCAACAAATTATAATTTTTCCAGTAATGATATAGCTTAGAATTTAATTAATTATCATATCATATCAATTATCAAGCATATTATAGTGATAATTGAGAAGTGAGAGCTATGTTACTACAATAATTTGTGATTCTCTTTGCTTCTTTGGTTTATATAAATATAGTCAATTCTCATGTATCTATGTTAGAGAGATGTCATGTCAAACATGTGACAAACTAAGAATTGAAAAACTATTGTCTTCCAAATCTGGATTGTTCATATGTCATCAACTTATCACAAAATTTTCTTTTGTGTTTTAGATGCTAGAGTAGAATTAGCTAATTACATCGACATTTTTAAAATATTTTTATGAAATTTTATCCGTTGCAATACGAAACAGTATAATACATCTAGAGACGTGGTCTTGGCCGTCTACTAGACACTAGCTGAAAGGTTGGTGACTGTCTTATGTGTAGGCTAAAGCTACTAACAATTAGTCCTATTTAATCAAAATAGGCCCTTATATCTTATATAGACAATTAGATGGACTATTAATGGGATAAAAATCTAATGCAGCAATGAAGCAAATGGGAAAAGGGAAAATATAGATAAAGGTTCGTTTGTATTACTTAGAACTAACCATTAGTCTACTAATTGTAGGATTATTTGTTAGATGGCTAAAGTTTAGGTTGGTTCTATTTGGATACATCGCGTAGTGGCTAACCATTGGTCAACTCTCTTTTGCCAGTTGACAATGAACTAGTTGTCATTGAGATAGAGACTAAAATCTAGTACACATGTTTGAATGGATTAGATTAAACTTTATGTTGGTACACAAACGAGATCTAAGCTAAGGTGAAACTTTTTTTTATGTTGGTACACAAATAACAAGCTCTAAGCTAAGGTGAAACTTTTGGAAAGGACCAAGCAAGTACAAACACAAAGTACTAGAACTTCGCTCCTCGTAATGCTAATGAGGCTTGCCTCTTGGCTTCCTCAATCGTCACTAGTTACAAACTTTGTGTGTGATGATGTGAAAACATTATGGATGAAAATGGTACGGATATTTATCCGACCGTCCGTTCGACCGAATTTGTTTAGATGGGTTTAGATCTGTCCGTATCCAGGTCCGAATATTCAATATCCGGTACCGTATCCGTATCCAAATACTCAAATCGCATATTTATGATGTCGATACTCAATCATATCCTATCCGACATGGATGACACTATCCGTATTCGAATCCGAATCCAGACAAAAATATAAAAATAAATATAGTATCAGACGTCCATATCCGATCCGTTTTCATCCATAGAAAACATTAGAAATTTTTACTCTACAAGATCTCTATTTGTTTTTCTCCATCCGTAGCATGAACACGAGCCACCCGGTGCACCAACGCCGGGTCCACGAAGACGAGTCTCCGATTCCGATACGACCAAAGCTGCGGGCGCGCAACGCCATCTCCACCGTCCATCCACTTAAACCCCACCTGCGCAGTTGTCAGCCCTCACCCACCACCTTCTCTCTTCCCAGTCCCAGTCCCACCACCACTTGCCTCGCCGCCGCCGCCATGGCGTCCTCCACCGCGGCCTCGCCGCTCACCTGCCACCACCTCGGCAGCGCCGGCGCCCGCCCCACCCTCCCATCCCTCTCCTTCTCCCTCCGCCGCCGCTCCTCCTCCTCCTCCTCCTCCTCTAAGCAGCCCATCTCCCTCTCCCACGCCCTCCCCTCCAAGCCCTCGCTGGCCGCAGCCCCCGCCACATCCGCATCCGCATCCTCCCGCCGCGGCCTCCTCACCCCCGTCTCCGCCTCGGCCTCCGGCGCGGCGGTCCCGGCCCCGACTCCGTCCCCTGCCCCGACCCCGGCCCCAGCCCCCGCGCCGGCCGCCCCGCCGGCGAAGCCCGCGCCGAAGGGCGCGGCCATCAAGCCGCTCCTCGCCTCCCTCGCGATCGGCGTCGTCATCTGGTTCCTCCCGGCCCCCGCCGGCGTGCCCCCCCGCAACGCGTGGCAGCTCCTCGCCATCTTCCTCTCCACCATCGTCGGCATCATCACCCAGCCGCTGCCGCTCGGCGCGGTGGCGCTGCTCGGCCTCGGCGCCGCCGTGCTCACCAAGACGCTCACCTTCGCCGCGGCCTTCTCCGCCTTCGGCGACCCCATCCCTGGCTCATCGCGCTCGCCTTCTTCTTCGCGCGCGGCTTCATCAAGACCGGCCTCGGCTCCCGCGTCGCCTACGCCTTCGTCGCCGCCTTCGGCTCCTCCTCGCTCGGCCTCGGCTACTCGCTCGTCTTCGCCGAGGCGCTCCTCGCCCCCGCCATCCCCTCCGTCTCCGCGCGCGCCGGCGGCATCTTCCTGCCGCTCGTCAAGTCGCTCTGTGAGGCGTGCGGCTCCCGCTCTGGCGACGGCACCGAGCGGAAGCTCGGGGCCTGGCTCATGCTCACGTGCTTCCAGACCTCCGTCGTCTCGTCCGCCATGTTCCTCACCGCCATGGCGGCCAACCCGCTCTCGGCCAACCTCACGGCTGCCACCATCGGCCAGGGGATCGGATGGACGCTCTGGGCCAAGGCCGCCATTGTGCCGGGGCTGCTCTCGCTCGTGCTCGTGCCGCTCATTCTCTATGTGATCTACCCGCCGGAGGTGAAGGCGAGCCCAGATGCGCCACGCCTGGCCAAGGAGCGGCTCGCCAAGATGGGACCCATGGGCAAGGAGGAGAAGATCATGGCCGGCACTCTGCTGCTTACGGTATATAATGATATATATACATATACTCTCAGAAACAATTAACTTTGAACTTTTCTTGTGCTATTATTGTTCTTTATGCCTTGAATCCTGATGGTTAAAATTATCATCAGCTATCTTTCATAAGTAGTTTATAGTATTCTATTATGAATAAAGGCACCATTTAATGTCTTTTGTAATGTTCACATTATTGACAATCGTCGTCACTGAATGCATTTTTTTTCACTGCCCTGTCACATCTAACTTGAATAGAACTTGAATAGACATTGGATCCACTTTTCTTCACTTAACATTATGCCTTTGCTCTGCATGCCACCAGGTTGGTCTTTGGATCTTTGGAGGAATGCTGAATGTGGATGCGGTGTCTGCAGCAATTCTTGGCCTAGCTGTCCTCCTAATCACAGGAGTTGTCACATGGAAAGAGTGTTTGGCAGAATCTGTCGCGTGGGATACGCTTACATGGTTTGCAGCACTTATAGCAATGGCTGGCTACCTCAACAAATACGGGTTCATCTCTTGGTTCAGTGAGACTGTTGTGAAGGTACACTCTCTTTTCTTCACACAACTCTCATCTCTCAAGAGCCTTGGCTCTTGGCATTTTATAATGTTAAGGTTTTCCCTTTATTCGTGAGAAAATTCCTTATTTGTGGAAGTTGACATGCTTCCTTTATTTTTTTTCCACAGAGAAATCTGAATTTTATTACTTAAAGCAACAAAATTACAAACACAATGAGTTCAAAGACATTATGTCACAGATTGACAGATCCCACCCAACTAGAATCCATACTTCTGATCACAGTGGGACCATAACATATGGAGCCACCTCAGGCCCTTGACATGCTTCCTTTATGGCCCTGAAAATCTTTTTCTCCCATATATGATACTGGGTCTATCTTTATGCCTTAATTTGACACTTCCATGTGTTTTGTCTGTTAATATGTTAAAAGATTAGATGGAAAGACCTTTTTGTCCATCAGCCCTCTTTGCGCTAGTATTGGAGTCCCCGCACCAGGATTTGTAGAATTATTCATCCTATTTCTTTCCCAATATTGTTCAACATATTAATTTCATACGTTTATTTTCTTTCATCCTATCAATTGGTGAGAAAAAATGTGCTTAGTGTAACATCTTGTGAGAAAATAGTATGCTTCTTTTTCTTAAAAATGAAACAGTAAGTCTTTTCAGGAGTCTGGCCTTCTTTTACTACTTTTTGGATGTCCTCTTTTTGCGAGGCTAGAATTCAAGCTCTCAGAATGTGTGAAGATAAACGAGTTGCTTTTCTTCTTTGTATAGATTCTCTTGCTTAGCTCTCTGGTTCTCTAGCCGTCCTCAGGCTTGAGGATCCGTCTGGGAGCTTTGTTCATAGGCCCCCTTTTATTGTACAGTTTCTTCTTTTTATCAATAATATAAAAAGCTCTAATAGTGGGGGCCTCTGCTGCTGCATTTTCTGTTAGAAAAAACATTAAGCTTTTCATTTTATCATCCATGCCACATTTTCAGGAGCTGGTGTGCATCTTCTTATTTACATTTACTTTAATTAGCAGTTCACTTTTTTTAGATAGCGCAAGTTTTAATTATATTTCATAATAAGTATGTTTATACTGTATTTGGGCATTTTGCAGTCATCCTTTCATCCCACCTTTCAGTTCTAGATCTTGAGATGTCACATAAACCATCATGAACTAAAATTTCAAAGATGACCTTCTGTCTGAACAAGAAAACAGAGCCCATCTCCTTCAAAAAAGAAAAAAGAAAAAAAAAAAAGCCCATAACATGACCTTCCAAAGCAGAGCACCAAAACAGGGGAGTAACTGTTTGTTTTGTCTTATCCTATCTGTGGTGTAAAAAAGCTCAGAATCACACCAGACGTCCTGTGTTTGATGCTCTTCTTCTGGCTGCCCTTCAGCATCCGGTAGGGTTTTCAACAGGAAACATGAGACGCCGCGACGCGAGGGAATCAGTGCTTCCCCACGACATAGCTGCTGCTGTATATGTGCTACTCCCGTCCATGGAAACAAACAGGCCCTAAGAAAATCAAGTTATTGGTGCTTGATTCACTGAGAGGATTGGGGCAGATGAACTCCAAGCCTGAGGCACGGTAAATCAGGAGCCCAGGCTGCCTGGCCGTTGCACTCAGGCTGCAGGATCTCTGGTGAGTCAGGCTGCCACCCCCAGTGACGCTTGGGGCACAGCTGCCCTGGCTGCTCAGGCTGGTGCTGCCCATGCCACTCCGGTAGCCACTGCCGACATGATCCATTGTGCATGTTTCCCTGCTGACCTCAACTGGATATGAACGCACCTGCTGACAAGGGTTTTGGGACGGAGGGGCACGAGAGAGAGAACAACAGAGAGGATAGAAGGCGTTTGAGCTTGTGACAGGAGAAGGCTGAGGGCCGTGTGGCTTTGAAGATTAGACCATCTCCAACTAATCTGACATGAACTCGAAGGTTATCATTGTCAGAATGGAGAAATATCAAAGTAGACCTGGTGTCATTTAAGGGAGAAATTTTTAAGGCCATAGAAGGAACCATGTCAACTTCTAGTGTCAAATAAGGAATTTTCCCGTCATCGTTAGGTCTTCATGATTAGCATGCTTTACGAACTAAATTACCTTATTTAAGAAATGTTGGGCATGATGGATGCTTTTTACTGGAATACAACATGGTCCAGCAATCTGGAGCCTAGAAATTTAGTGTTTTCTTTTCTTACTGTTCATTTTTAACCTAGTTCCACAAAATTATGAAAATTTACTTTGGGCAAAGAAAGGTTATGAAGGGTATGCATCTCTTTACCCTTAGCCAGAATCAAGTAGCAATTTATTGTGCTGTTTGTTTGTGAAGGGGTATGCTGGGTAGTCATCATGCTATATGAACCTTGTGTAACTTGTGTTTGACACTGTTAGGTTTGACATAGGAGTGGTATATTGGTTATTTCTGAACTTAATACTGCTGAATTCATATGCTTATGGATGTATCTATGCAAACTAGGAAATAAAAAATTGAAAGACATTAGTTTGGTAATTGTAACATGATGCAGTTTAAATTATATATGGGGGGTCTATAATTGTTTTGTTAGTTTTCTCTGACATCTACAATATAGATAGATTGGTAGGTTCTTTTTAAGTACTTCTGCTAATTTATCATTTATTGACCTACTGCTTTTGTTTCAGTTTGTTGGAGGGCTTGGCATGTCATGGCAAGCCTCATTCGGTGTCTTGGTGCTGCTGTACTTCTACTCCCACTATTTCTTTGCCAGTGGTGCTGCACACATCGGAGCAATGTTTGCCGCGTTCCTGTCAGTGGCGAGTGCCCTGGGCACCCCATCACTCTTTGCTGCCATGGTTCTTTCATTCCTCTCAAACCTCATGGGTGGCACCACTCACTATGGCATTGGCTCTGCTCCTGTCTTCTATGGCGCCGGGTATGTCCCATTGGCTCAATGGTGGGGCTATGGGTTTGTTATCTCCGTCGTAAACATTATCATCTGGCTTGGAGCGGGCGGTTTCTGGTGGAAGATGATTGGGCTGTGGTGAACACCACATTAACTGCGACATTCCTTTGTTTTCTGTTGTTTTAGTCGAGGGGGGAAGGAAAACTATTCCCGAATTTGCGGTGCCAGATGCCGCTGTCCACAAAGTTTTGTTGTCGACATGATTGCAACCCATTCTTTTAGTTGGTATCGATACATTTGTTTGAACCTTCCAGCAGCTAATTGCAAGGCCAGGGTGCAGTTTTTAACATGCAAGGTTAATTATAGAGTTGTGCTCAATGATCTTGGAGATCATTATTTCTCTATATATGCCCATGATGATGACTATTTGTGCTGGTTCCTTATCATGTTTGGATTCTGATTCTGTTGCGACAGCACTATGCATGCATCCGATAGATTTATACTATTGGCTGGATCTTTGTGCATTCCAATTTAACATTGCTTCTGAGAATTCTGTAAATTCATGTGCTCGAGTAAAAGTTGCTGACCTAAAGCCCAACTGCAATCACATGTATCCTCCCATGACTTTTACCTGAGGATGAACATTGCGCTCTTTCATTCTGGAAATTCTGATGATGCACTGGTGGGGTTTCATGGCTCGCTAGTGGAGTTGCTTGACCTGATGCTGTTTCTGCTTTTGTCTAAAAGTACACACTGAACATTAGGTGCTCTGCGAAAGGTCCACTGTTTGATGTCACGAAATCATGCTACTCAATTGGGTGTGCTTTCATGCGCCACTTTTTTATACCAGCAGCGTACTGTTTCATTGTTTGCTGGTGACGTTCGATATCTCGGAAAAACAACGTGATTTTGGACGACTTGTGAGACAGATCACAGATGGCGTACTTCAGTTGAAAGTTAGTGGACAACTTGGCACATTCGAGATTCGTACGGTCGTTTTGCAAAGCAGTGTCGGAAGCCAAGCCCAAGAAAATGACAGGCACTTTAGTCATGGGTGCCATCGGTATCCAAACTTCCAAAGACCAAAAACACCCTTTGCCTTAGCTCAACCTTTTTATAAGATCATATAATCTCTTTAGATTCAGGGATGGGGACTCTGCATTTAGATTTGATGTCTGTATATTTCTTAAATATATAATGTCATGGCCTCTGATGTTCATTTGACAAGGGAACAAAACCCTCTACCAAAGTACCAAGCTGGTCCTGATTCCTGAACTTGTACCTCAAGTCCTCAACCATAATATTATGTTATTGAATACCCCAAACATTCTCACCACGCCTTTCGTTTGGGTTTATTAAGCATGCATGGATGACACTGTCTGCCCAAAAACAAGCTCTGGGTAAACTTATGCCAATGTAAATAAGCTTGATACAATCCTTTCTTATTCGAACAATCAAATAAACAATCCCCTTACTCACCAAAAAAGAAAAGAAAAGAAAAGAGAAAACCCTTGCACAAATAATTAAAGTTGCATTCTCCATAGAAGCAACTGAAACATGGGATCGATGCTAACTTGTGGCACGGAGCAAATCTCTCAAGCTGTTTAGCTCAGGTTCCTTTACAAGTGGGGTGAATAATGTGATGACACGAAGAGACCGATCGAAAGAGACATCCAATTCCGTCCTCTTAGATGGAAAGGGCGGTGAATTGCCGGGCTGGGACAAAATCTCGCCAAAACGTATGTAAATTAAGCGTCCCGCGTTCGATGCACAGAATCGAAATCTTTTCATGAAAACTTTGAAAAAGGAAGGAATATATGTAGAGCTCATCTGGTAGTACAAATATGCTCTGAGCATCTGATAGTCCTCATTCCCTTGCTTTTTTCCTTGGTTAGTCTCGAGTTTACTGTGCACCTTTAAGAACCTCAGTTCAAAGAACTCTCGTGACACATCTCTTTCCATCTTTTTCTTCATTTTTATACTCCCTAATTTGATACCAAAGTTAGAAGGCGCCATTATTTTGTGGATGCAAACTAATCCAAGAAAGCTTCAGTAAAATTAAAATATCTTCCGATCGACCCAGTAAGGGACCTATGTTGCCTGTTCTCTCCTTTGTAAGCTTTTTTTTTCCAAAAAAATAGCTCTTGAGCTTTTTAGCCACATGATTGAAATCAAATAAAATGTTATACGTTGTTTCATTTATTACCACCATATGTTTTTCTTGTCTTATCTCCGTCCATGGGAACGAGATAAAACATGCATGGCCTCAGCCCTCACTGGCTCACCCTGTTTCACCGTTTATCTTGTTACAACACTGGACTAGACTACTAGTTTTATGGCCTTTTATTGACTATGTATTCTTTTTAATGAGGCTTCTCCAGAGACAAAGTCTGTTTTCTTTTCTACTAGTTCTTTTTGTTTAGGCCATTTGTATTTTCACTTTCATATTGTCCACCTTACGGTCTTCCACCAGCTACCCACGAGTACATAAATGCCCCTGACCTTCCCCCCTAACTCATCCCACTATACAACCCTAAACCCGCCATAGCTACCACGCCTCATTGTCACAATGGAAATATCGTTAAAATGGACAAAAATGATTCAAACGTGAAGTCTTAGCATGCATGAGTAAGCAGAAACTCTTAAGGTACTCAACTATTTAGGCGCAAAACAATGGCATATATGAGTAAGATAAGACACTTGAGACTAAAGAGTCAAGAGGTATAAAATACTTGGTAACGTTTTCATGCATGTGTGGAATTTTTAGAAAGAATTTGTCTCAACCCACATGACCTCAACCCTTTTCACACGTTTAAATTAGAGTTGTCTTAAGTAAGTTTTTTAAAAAAACCCAAATAAGCACATTATGAAAAAATATATATATACTAGTGTAATGATATTACACTCTTTTCTAAAATTTGATCAAAGTTTAAACAAAGTTTGACTTTTAAGACAAAACTAGCAATTGATTTAAGATAATGGGTTTGGCATGGTTCTATTCTCCACCCATTTAAAATAAACTAATTACATGTGACACCCGATTGACAAGAGCAGCTTGAAAGCTTCAAGGTTCAAACACACTTCTTATTTGCCGGTGGGGAAACGTAAAACCAAATACTGGAAGGCAAAACATTTTGTTTAAGTTCTAGCTACGGCCTAAGACCTCACATAGCTTGATCGATCTATATATTAAACGGATTTCCCCGAGACTTGAAGACACTCAACACATGGATGAGCACAGAACTACTTTTACCACGACTTTTGTCAAAGTGTCACAATCATGTGAGCGAAGCAATTCTAGGTTCAGTAGCAGCCGGGCCCACACAATTCATGGGCAACTCTTCTCAAACCATACGGAAGACTTGAAGAAGAAGACACACCAGTGTGGAATGTTCCAGAAGCGTACTGCTAGAGGTGCATATAATCCAAACAAGCAAAACATCATGTCCTTGATGATCATGTTGTGTTTTTTTTCAGAAAAAATTGTGTCACATAGTGCGGACACAAGCCCACACACAAACATGCATGCTCAATTTTATAAAACACATATGCAAACCCTACCGCTATAACCACCTTCAAAAAACTACGTCAGTAGGTGTCGAGACTGATAGAGTCAACACATGTACGTGTTGTTATATATGGTCATGTTGTGTATCAGTAAAAATCTAACATCGTTAAATCCTAACATAAATACAGAAAAGTATGAGTATCCGTGCTAAGTAAAGAGCTTGAATCCAGATCATCAATAGATTATAAAGTCTAAACTAACAATCAAGAGTAGACTTTGTTAGCAATAGCTATTCCAATTTCAATATGCATTATTACATATTTTTCGATGCAGTTTTGGATATTTTGTTTCCAAAACACAGGCCAAGACATACAACACATATATACACAAACATGCATTCATGAACACTAAGACTATAAAAGCGTGTCGTCTCTTGTATAATAAGTTGATAGATATTGGGACCGATAAAGACGCCATAAACATATCACTATCGATAGACATGTCGAAAGAAGAACAGTGTAGTCAGTTTTTGGAATATAATAAAAAATTATGAGCACCTCATGACAAAGTCAAGACACTATATGATTAATTTTCACCGCAAGAACCAATTAATAAGCTGCGTTCAGTACGCCCCGGTTGTTCCGAATATCTTTGAATAGTATCTTTGAATAGAAACAGTAAGAAAAGTACCATTAAGTGGAGATATTTGGCGCTTATTGCCAAGTTGTGGTCAGGTTGTCGTATGGTAAAAGTGAGAGGCAACCAACTTTGGACCTGTTCGTCGCGCGGATCAAAGCTGTAATCGTTGTCGCGTCTCTAGGCCTAGCTAAAGTACTTTTTTTTAGTCGGGGTAAACAAATACCTCAACTTGAAGATGCAGTGAATAGCTCCCGTTCTAGCGCCGGTGAAAAGGAAGAAAAAAAAAAAGAAAAGTAGGGCACGACCAAGCGGCAAAGCCCTTTGTCGCAGTTAGTAATTCTTTTTTTTTTCCCTTTTTGCAAAAAAATAAAGAGAAAAGTTTTACTGTATCCGGTACAAATCCAGCGGCCTGAAAAATTGGAAAAGTCTGTTAATAATCAGTTGGCCGCAACACAAGTAGTTTTTTCGCAACTCGCAGCAAAGCGGTGAGTGAGCTCCACGCCTCCACCACCGTCCACGTCAACCGGTCGCGCGAGTTGGACTGGACTGGAGAGCCTGGCCTGGCCGGCCCGCGCCAGGGAGGTCCGGTCCGGAGGTGCCTTGGGCTCCGGCCACGGGACGGAACCCGCCGCGCTCTCGGGGACGCCCCAGGCACGAACGAAGCAGAGGGGAACAAACAAAAGCCTTCGTCACAGCACTGCGGCATACTTTGTACTGGACAGACGCCACTGACAGGTGGCCCTCGGATGCGACAGACCCCACCTGGCAGCGGTCAGGGGCTCGTCGAAGAACACGTGGAGTGGAGGACTGACCAGTGGGGCCCCGGCTCGCCTTGGCGGACTTGGCTGCTGCTGGATTTGCAGGGGCGCGGCGATCGAGGTCGGGCCAACCCGCACGCGCGGGGCGAATGGGGTTCGCTCGCTTCGGTCGGTCCACCGTCCCCACCCCCACCGGCTGCCGCTGCACGCCGGTCACCCCATTTTTATTTTTTATTTGTCTTTGCCTTGTGTGTCATTTAAAAAATTGGTAATCTCACTAAATGGACTAAAAGTTCGATCTATCAGTAGCGTACAAGTTCAAAAAAAAAAAAAATTCTCTCCCACTCCCACGCCATTCTGTCCATGCTCCGCTTGTTTTTTTTACTGTTTGAGACTCTGACATGTGGGTCCGATCAGTGTAAATGTCCTAATTACCCTTAAGCGCTCAATACCCTTTCCTCTCTCTGCTTAGTGGGGCCAAGCAGTTGCCCTCTCCTTCCTCACGACTCCCGCACCGCCGCTCTCCCTCCCCACGGCCCGGTGTGCCAGCATCTTCTTCCCCATGGCGGCCAGCACGGGCGCGACGCGCGCGGCAGCGTAGGCGTGGCGCGGCGGCGCGCACAACAACAGCCTAGGCACGGCGCTGCGGGCGTAGTCACGGGCTTCCGGGCGCGCGCAGCTCCATGGGCGTGGCGGCGGGCGGCGGCAACGCTAACGCTGCGCGCGGGCAACAAGGGCAAGAGCGAAGCGCCAGATAGCCCGAGAGAGGCGCAGAGCACGGCGGTGCACGGTGCACGGGTGGAGGAGAGGGACGGTCAGAGGTTGGGGATGACCAACACATAGGGTCTACTCGTCATTGACAGAGAAAGAAGGAGATTGTGGGACCTAGCTGTCACTGACTCAGAGGGCATTTAGGACTTTTCGCAATGTAGTTTGACACCGTTAAGTGGAGATGTGGATGGAATGACGTGGGAGAGAAAAAATTTTAAACTTGTACGCTGTTGATAGATCGAACTTTTTAGTCCCTTCAGTGAGATTACCAACTTTTTTAATGGCACACAAAAAAAGCCTCTTTTTATTTTACATGTCGTCGCGTGGTTCTGTCTGGAGGAAAACTTCCCGATATTTCTTTCTTTTGTTAATGAATGGTAAAATTGCAGACATTGGTGGTGCGATCCGAGCAGCTACAGGGTCAGTTTGGTTGGTGACCAAAGGTTGTCACAATAAAGATTAGTTGTGTCATAGTTTTTTCGGTAACTATTTGGTTCACTGTCACAGCTATGACACACTAAATTTTCTTAGCACCTTGTCTCATATGTTTAGAATCATTTTGTACCAAATTTTTTCAAAAGTTTAGCTCTCTTTTTGCTCACCATATTTTTTGTGGTAGCCACAGTTTACCGAAGGTTAGGTATAACAAGTTAAGGTCATCAACTAACAACTAAACAAACCCTATACTCCCCGTCTTAAAAGTATGGCTTCGTCATTCTTACGTTCAATTCTTTTCAAGTTTAACTGTATTTACAAAAAAGAAACATTAATAATATTTATATCACTAAATACATTTATTACTAAAACTGTATTGACCACTCACCTAATTATATAAATATTTTCTTGGTAAAAAATGATAATGTTCGGTTTATCTGGAAATATACTTTTTATGAGACACATGTCCATACATAGGTATTTTCACATTTCTTTTCCAGCAGTGGAGTTAAACAGGAACATAGGTATATTATAAACAATTGTTTCGGGAATGAGATAAGCTATGAGGTCGATCACAAATATTTACGTGAATATCGATGTTTTCGGTCATTGAGATAATTTAGCATAGTATATATATATATGCAAAATCTTGTTCGAGAAAAGACAAATTGAATTTATCATACTCATGCTAGCATTTAGACAAAATGTTGTACGAGGAGTTGACGACATATATATCCTGAGTCACATGATTTATCTGGGTAAGCTAAAGGCGACGAGCAACGTCTTGTCAAAACGATTACTTATATATCTGCTTCATCTCTATGCTTTCATCTTGTCATACGTAGTTTTAGGCACTGACAAATTGTACCTTTGGACATTACCTTCTTTTTTTGTTCCATAAAATACCTACCCAACTTAGATTTCTAGTAACAAATTAGCTATGCAGAAGTTTACTTGAAATATTTGTCTTACCTTATATTATTGGTCACCAGTGGCGTAGCCAGGTTTTATAACTTGGGTGGTCCAGTGTTCAAAAAATAACAACCACTATAATCTTGATGCATAGCATATGAAATACAAAACTCAATATAACACTGTAAAAAAAAAAAAAAAAATCCTACAATTGAAATGAAGGAATCTAGCGTCTGCACACATAAATCCTCCAATAATCTAATGCTCTAGAAGCCTATAGCCAATTAGTTTTGCATATCCTACACTACGTGTGCACTTTTGCTGTTTAGGCGGATCATGAATCACCGATCACCAGCCACCAGCATGACTACGTACGTGGGGGCAAGGGGCAACAGGCTAATTGGCTTTGGCCTTTGGCTTAAGCTGATCAGATCAGTTTCTTTTATTCGTCAGATTCAGATGTCAAACCGTACATGATTGTCCCTCTGGTGAGGACGGGCTGCTGCTCGACGCTCGCAGTGGCGTCGCGGAGACGGCGATGGCCACGCCCGCCCGCCCTGCTGCGCGGACCTTCTGGCTGCCATCACGGCGTCGCCCCGACGCGCCCAACCAGCTGCCCACGCACCACGGAAAAATACGAAGGGGCACCACCGCACCGCACAGGAAAGAACGAAGAGTCGAAGAAGGGACAGTGTAAACAGACATGTATAGGATAGTTTAGCTACATTAGCTCTCATCCTTTTATTGTTGTATACTGGTCAGCCACTACTCCTTCTTTGTAGGATCTGCATGTAATCATGCGTGGCTTTGCCTATATGTAACCCCATCATGTGAGTAATACAGTGCGGTGACTTTATTCCCCAATCACTCTCTTACATGGTATTAGACGACCATTGATTCTTTCTCCTCTTCCGCTGCCTCCTCTCCCTAGCCGCCGGTCGTCATGGCCAGTCCTCATGGATCCCACTCCTCCAACCCCTTTGCCGGGTCCGACGAGCCTGTACCACCCTCGGCCAACACACTCGTTCTCCTCAACATTCACAACCACATCCCAGTGACCCTTTCCACCGTTGATGACAACTTCCGTCAATGGCGATCTTTCTTCGAACTTACCATCAAGAAGTTCGGGCTGCTGAACCACATCGACGCCACGGTGGGCCGCCGCGCCATGTTCGATGATCCCGAGTGGCTCCAGATCGATGCTTGCATCATGTCGTGGCTCTACTCCACGGTGTCCAAGGAGATCTGGAACGACGTCTTCCGGCCGAACAACACCGCCCTCGCCGCCTGGACAGCCATCACCGGGCAATTCCTCGACAACAGTCTTCAACGGGCGGTCTACCTTCAGCAGGAGTTTCATAGCCTGTTCCAAGGCGATCTGTCCGTTGGCGAATACTGCGGCCGCCTCAAGCGTCTCGCCGACTCGCTCTACGACTGTGGCGCCGCCGTCTCCGACCAGGCGCTCGTCATCAACACGCTGCGCGGACTGAACAATAAATTCAGTCAAGCCATCGCCGTGCTCTCCACCATGAAGCCGCCGCCCTCGTTCCTCTACACCAAGTCCTACTTGCTGCAGGAGGAGACCCGCATCAAGCACTCCCTCCAGATGGAGGCGCAGACGGCTCTCCTCGCCGCCGGGAGCGCCGCTGGGCACCCCGTCTCCTCCACCGCCGGCGCCAAGGCTACACCGGCTACTCCAACGCCCCCACCTGCCCCTGCCGCGCCATCCGGTGGTGGTGGTGACCGCCGTAAAAAGCGGAAGGCGGACAACCGCAATCGTCAGGGCGCACCTTCGACTCCTGCCGCCTCCGCCGCTCCACCTCCGCCGCAGTGGACGCCGCCGTACAACCCGTGGCAGGGCGTGGTTCAGGCATGGCCACTCAACTCGTGGCGTCCTGGCGTTCTTGCGCCTCGTGAGTAATACATTGCGGTGACTTTCTTCCCCAATCACTCTCTTACAGACAGAATCACAGAATGTTGTACACAGTCTGATGCCAAGGCGACCGAGCGTTCACGTAACCATGTCTGACTCCTATCTAGACCTTTTGTTCGGCCGAGCGCAGGGTGGTCCGCGGCCCACAGGGACCACCCTATAGCTCCGCCCCTGTTGGTCACCGTAAAACTTTGCACGGAAAGATTTCTTTTTTGACAAGGGCACCACCAACAAGATTCAACTTACATGTGAGTATGTGACAAAGACAAGGGAAGAAAACAAAAATACCACTTGAATTTCTGGCCACCTATTCTTTGCTTATATTATTCCACCAATTAGGCTAAAAAGCGTGTCTACCCTACATCCTTTTTCTTAATCACCTGTCCAAACTGTTTTTGGCCTTTCACTAGCTGATGGTAAAAATATATTATTTTAGCATCAGAACCAAAATTCACCCTTTACCAGGTTCAAAGAGATGAAAACCCGGTTTTAGACTAACTCCAACAGCGAAGGCAAAAGGGAACCCAAACGCAAAATAGCTCGCGCACAGTGTTTTTGCGTCGCAAAACCGGCCTCCAAAGGACGACGCAAACGGAGGAGGCAATTTGCAAACCAGGCGAGAGGAAGCGCAAAAATGCGTCGTCTCTCTCCTCGACGCAATTGTCCGGGCGCCCGCAGCAGGTGGGCCCCCAAGCCACCGTCCGGGCGTGGCGGCCAACGAACGACGACGTCGAGGCGAGCCCGCGACCGGGCGTTTTTTCTCAGGAGTGCCGACGGGCGAGGCGGGCGCGTCGAGGGCGCGGCGGCCCGGCCATGGGAGGCGTAGGAGCACGTCGGCGTGTGGCGCCGCTCGCGGATCCGGCCGCCCAGCGCCGCCGCCGCCGCCGGATCCGGCCGCCCCGGCCCGCCCAGCGCGCCGCCCGAAGGAGGAGGAGAGGGATTCCCCGCCACCGTCCCGCACGAGCGCGCCCCCACGAAAGGGAGAGGGAGGGGCGGCGCCGGGGTAGAGAGGGAGGGGCGGCGCCGGTAGAAAGGGAGAGAGGAGGCCGGCGTGGGGAGGGAGGGAGAGAGAATGTTTTTGCGTACTCGCTGTTGGAGGGGGCCTATTTTTGGGTCCGTGACCGGCTGCGTCGCGTGACCCAAATGCCGAAATGGGTGTCCGATTTGCCTACTATCTGTTGGAGTTAGTCTTACCCATAAAACATAGGGTAGAAAAAAAAAATATTAAGCAATCGGCTAATCGCCCCAAACCGGACCCAACGAAAAACCTACTCGTTTTGTCCAAAAACCCAAAGTCCCTTTCCCCTCCCTCCGCTTGCCTTCCCTCTTCTGCCATTTCATCGAACACCTTCCGCGATCGCGAGCCTCCGGCCATGGCGGAGCCCTCCGACGCGGCGGCAGCCGTCTCTGCGCGGCTCCTGGAGCTCGCGGCCGACGACGAATCCGCGGCGCTCGGGGGGACCTCCTCGCGGCGCACCCGTCGCTTGCTGACGAGCCCGCGCCGTGGTACTCCCCGGCGCGCGGCGCGGAGCCTATGACCCCGCTCATGGTCGCGGCGGCGTACGGGTCCGTGGCCTGCATCGATGTCCTGCTCTCGCCGCCCTACCTGGCCGACCCCAACCGCGCCTCACCGTCGTCCCTCTCCACCGCGCTCCACCTCGCGGCCGGCGGCGGCGCCTCCACTGCGGCGGCCGCGGTATCCCGTCTCCCTAGCTGCTGGCGCCGACCCCACGCTGCTCGACCACCTCCACCGCAGGCCGTCCGACCTCGTCGCCCTCCCACCCAACTCGCTCCCGCTCAAGAATCACCTCCTCTCCCTCCTCGGAGGGCGCAAGGAGTGGCCGCCGGATCCCTCCCTCCCCGACATCAAGAACGGCGCCTACGCCTCCGACGACTTCCGCATGTACTCCTTCAAGGTGCGCGCGTGCTCGCGCGCCTACTCCCACGACTGGACGGAGTGCCCCTTCGTCCACCCCGGCGAGAACGCGCGGCGGCGGGACCCGCGCAAGTACCACTACAGCTGCGTGCCCTGCCCGGAGTTCAAGAAGGGGGCGGGGTGCCGGCGGGGCGACATGTGCGAGTACGCGCACGGGGTGTTCGAGAGCTGGCTCCACCCGGCGCAGTACCGGACGCGGCTGTGCAAGGACGGCGTCGGCTGCGCGCGGCGCGTCTGCTTCTTCGCCCACACACCTGACGAGCTCCGGCCACTCTACGTGTCGTCGGCGGGGTCGCGCAGCGCGATGGAGATGGCAGCGGCGATGGGAATGGGGCTGCCGTCGCCGGGTGCGTCGTTTACGCCGCCGCTCTCGCCTTCCGGCGGCGGAAGTGGCGTGGCGGGCGCGTGGCCGCAGCCCAACGTGCCCGCGCTGTGCCTCCCGGGGAGCGCAGGGAACCTTCACCTGAGCCGGCTGCGCACTTCGCTGAGCGCGCGCAGCATGGCCGTGGACGAGCTGCTCGCCTCAGCGGATTACGACGGGCTCGTCGGATCCCCAGCCTCTGTGAGGTCGGGGTCGGCGAGGGGAAAGACGCTCGTGCCGTCCAATCTTGACGATCTGTTCTCGGCGGAGATGGCGGGCGCCGCGGCGTCTCACTCGCCTCGGTACGCAGACCAGGGCGGCTCTGCTTTCTCGCCGACGCGTAAGGCCGCCATGCTGAACCAGTTCCAGCAGCAGCAGAGCTTGCTGTCTCCTCGGGCCACGGTTATCCCTGAGCCAGTGTCTCCGATGAGCTCCAGGCTGCTTGCCGCCCTTGCGCAGCGGGAGAAGATGCAGCAGCAGACACTGAGAAGCATGAGCTCTCGTGACCTTGGCTCCGGCGCCTCCGTCCTGGTTGGCTCACCGGTTACCTCTAGCTGGTCCAAATGGGGAATTCCCTCGAGCACACCAGATTGGGGTGCTGACGACGAGGAGCTTGGCCGCCTCAAGCGATCCTCGTCCTTTGAGCTCCGTAGTGGTGCCAACGGCGATGAGCCGGACCTGTCATGGGTCAATATCCTTGTGAAGGAGCCAACGCCGGAGAAGCCATCCATCAACGGGACAGCTCCAAGGGAGTCCATGGCTTCTTTGAGTCATGTTGCAAATCATGAGGATATCGGCGCTGAGGATGACACTGCCGGGGTCATCGGTGGATGGCTTGAACAGCTCCAGCTGGATGAGATGGTAGTCTAGAACAAACATAAACATGGATCAAACAAGAAAGGTGCCATTTTTTTTTGCTGTGATTCACCAATTACTTCAACAACTTACTACATCTACCAACCTTCATACCTTGCTGGTAATTACTGGTGATACATTCTTTCGGAGTTGGTTAGTGTAGTGTTGAGATTTCCACCACCCATCATTTAGAGTTCCCGGCAATTGAAAGAAATGAAGTAACCTAGCTAATTTTATGGAATTTTGGGCTTGGCTAGGTGACCGTTGTGTTTCTCGTTGTACCTTCCATGTGCTCTTTTGCTAATCATCATTCCAAAGGTGATTTCCTCGCTCGGAAAGGATTGTGAATTATGTATGATGGTGCTAGCATCTCCTAAGCTGTAGCCCCCATCCTCTGCTTCTTGTAATGGAGTATGAGGGTGACTTCTGCTTTGCATCAAATGCTTCTAATGGCTCATGATTGGTGTAAAATACCTTACTGTTGTTGTACTACTACTGATAATTCATAACTGAATGTAAAATGCCTACTGTTTTGTTGTACTCACTACTCAGGATCCAATGGTCCATGATTGTGTTAAATGACTTCATTGTTGCTGGACCACCCAGATTAAGCTATGCAGCATCACTGCACTGCATAACTCATTCATTGGTTAAATGCTATCACCTTACTCCGTATTTTACATTGCATTGAATTGTGTCAGAACATTTGCTGCTGTGATGATCGCTTGATTGATCCTGACAGCAACTGTTTTATGCTGCGGATGCAGCAATGGTTAGTGCTGCTGTCCTGTTTGTGTTTGACATTTTGGATGGATGCTGAGTCAAGGCTAATGCAGAGTGGTAATCTCAGGCCGGTATAGGATTTGATGTGTGCTGTGATGTTTAATGTGTTTCGAGGTGGCTTAACATGATGCGTCGACCTCTACAATGGTGATGTTTATTGTGCTCCAGATGAGTGCGACCTGGCCTCTGATGGAGCTTCGTTCTTGTCAGGATAAAACAACAAAGGGCGGTGGCTCGGTATGGCCGCCTCGTGTCTTGGCTTCTGTTTGGCCCTGGTCACAGTGGACAGTGCTGACTCATACAGTGACCTGGAATTGTTTAAAAATAATAAATGGCTCGGATTTTCTTGTTCATTGTATTGTTCCAGATTCAATGCATTATAGGTTTGCATTGCATCTACTTTTGATATAGTGGGAACAAAGACCAGATTTGTTGTCTCATTATTTGAGGGAGATGTTTTTAATTATGTCAAGCATATGTTTTTTAAGAAATGGAAGAAATGGTTAGGTTCATGATGATTTTGATTCGGAAATATAGGTTGGATTGGTGCATCTGTCTCACTCCTGAATCCTGATGGCATTCAGGTGCATCTACCCAAGTTAGGCTCCAATTTTTATATTCCCTTTTTTGTAAGAAAACATTGCAGTCGTGAATCCAAAATAAGTGTACTAAAATATCTGCTGCGTACTTTTACCCTCTCCATTCTGGACAGAGATGTCCTAGAACTTATGGGTTAAAGTAAATGACCCATGCATCTCCTTTATTCATTGGCGAATATTGGTCAGTGATAAATATTAATGGTAGGTATGTAAATAAATGCTGCCTCGTATGATTTCGAACAAATTTTGAATGCTTAAATATCTTATAATTCAGATCAATTAGTTAATAAATTTTCATTATGACTTGAAAACTTCTTAAAATTATGGCAGATCCAACAATGCCTATTTAGTTACTCCCTCTGTCCCATAATAGTAGACGTGTAGGAATGATCGCGTAGATCAATGCTGAGGTTAAAAGATCTGTACACCCATACGCGAAGAAATAATGGCATCTGTACGTTCCAATTGACAACAAGCTCTCTTGTCAAGTCCATTGTCCACTGCTGAGCACCATTGGCCCATGTTTTTTTATCCTTTTATATTTAGTCCTGGTTACAAAAAGGAGCGCTAGCAGGAGACAAATGGACTAATGGGATGTTTTGCCTAGGGTGGTAGCTATATGCTCGGCTATAACGTCATACTTTATGAGACAAGTTTTGAAGGCTAAAACGTCTACTATTATGGGACGGAGGGAGTAGCTTATATAATCCACATCATCATTTTTTTTTTTATACAAGGAGACATGGAAAGAAGAGTAAGAAGAGCTAGCTCTTCATAATGAGCTAGTCCCTTCCACACATCTTAATGTTTAGTAGGCCAACACTTATATTTCATCAAAGTATGTTTCTTTTCTTTAAGGGTCAAATTAGTTTGTACGGTTTAGCTATGAGCTATAGAAAAGTTGTTATGGAAAAACAATTATGAGCTATGTGTGATGAAAAAGTTGTAAGCTGTTTCGTTGAAACAACTATAAAAATATGCCCAGTCTCTTTACCTCCCTTGAATTTTGACAGTAAAAACACTTTAAAAACCGAACCAAACACAATAAAAGCAAGATCATTGAGAAGTTTTAAAGTTATTTTGATATTATTAAAATGGACGTGACACGTGCCTTAGAGTTATCGGGTAAATGTTAGAGGTGCGCTTACATTGACACAATACATTGACACAAGTTTACCGGACATAAACAGTGATTAGAAGCATTACATGGACGCATGTACACCAGGTGTCAGTGTTGGCCGTGAGTGCGGGGTACCATATCCGACTAGCAAAAATTAGGACACGTGTGTCCAGTAAACCTGGTAGCATAACTGCATAAGGACATAGATCCATAATTAAATGATACCCAATTGCTTGCATGGCTGTACTTTGAGCAATTACAATTACTGTTTTGAGTAAAACAACCTCTTTACAAGACGTTTGGATTGGAATTGGTATAGGGATAGGAAAATGGATTGGGATGAAAAGAGGGAGTATGGGATGGGGGTACAGATTTTTATTTTCCTATCCCACCCGCTATACTAATATCCAAACAATGGATTGAATATATCAAGTCTTTATTTTTCTATCCCACCCTCTATTTCCCATTAGCCAAATAATAACTTAGAGATAGACGATGCGCCCTTTACTCCAAAATGTAAAATATTTTAGTTTTTTTTCGAAGTTAATTTTTTTATATTAACCAAGTCACAGAAAAATATATTAACATCTACGGTATCAATTAGTGTAACTAAATCCACCATGAGATATTTAATATATTTTTCTAACTTAATTATGTTGAGTTAGGACAAAACTAAAATATATTACATTTTGGAATGGAGGGTGTATCATTTATCTATTATAAATATATACATAAACAATACAATTCATCTGGTAGTAACACCAGAACGTTAAGCATCTCCGAGAGTTCCTTAATAACCTTATTTCGTCTTTTTTGGAAGAAAACAACCGTAGAAAGCTGCTTTACAAATTGTAGAAGAACATTTTATTTCCCTTTATGCCAAAAACCCACCGGGTAGTTGGTTTACAAAGCTTTTAAAGATGCTCTAAGAAGACTTATCCATAGAGCAAACTATAATATTGTGTGCTCAAATCAACCGGAGAGCTCCAATTTATTGGTGGTTGAGAGAGTATCTGTTCGATAGTCAATGAAATGATGTTCAGTTGTCCATTTTTTAAATGTGGGTTGGTTGGAGGGTAGGCAATGGAGATTGCGGATGGCAAGCTAGGTGACGTGGATTCATCAACCCTTTGAGATAAAATAACCAACATTGCTATATTTAGCTGCCAATTTGGCCCCAAAACAACTAATGTGGGAGGTAAGATCGATCACAGGAAGTCTGCATAAACAAGTTACTTTTGCCTGTAGAATGTCCATACATCTTGTAACCTATTCGTATGATGTAATGTTGTTTTCACATATATCACTTTTGTGATTAAATACATAAATATTTTTGTTTTGCATTGGCTACATAACATTATATTGAAGCTACTTATACAGGAAAATAGTTACAGAGACGAAGAGACCGGATGCCTCTCCGTCTAGTTTGAATAGTTTGCATTGGCTACCTAACATTATATTGAAGCTAGAAATATAGTCGGTCAATAAAATAGACAACACAAAAAGTCATAAAATTTTTAAAATAAGTTTGAAGTCAAAATTTATATCAAAATGTAACTCTTAAAGAGATCTGCAACCTTATAGTTAAATATTTGGCTTAAAAATTTATAGTTCCAAAACCATGTTTAAACTTTCAAATTTGAATTTAAAATTCAATTTTTTTTTCAATTTTTTCAAATGAACTTGGATGGAGAGACACCGTAAATAAAAATTGTAGCACTCAACAAGATCTAAAACTTTGCAGTTCAATTTTTCTATTTCAAATTATTTAGCACCTAAAATATTGAAGGAATTAACACTGGATAGAATCATGCATTTGTTAATACTAATCATGGGGAACATAATTGGATTTTAATAAATTAGTAAGTTAATTGAGGGGTACATGCATCTATTGTACTCTCCCTTATTGAGAATGGCTAGAATGCGCAATATTCAGCACGGGGGAAGTAGTAGTCTATACAAGGCATCCTTTTCTTTTCCCTGCAAAATATAGAATTTTTCTTTGTTACTTCCTCCAAGTCCATTCTCTATAGAATTGCATTATCTTAAATAAAAGTATACTTACATATTACCAAAGTATTTTCATAGCAATATAATAGAGCAATGTCAATATTGAGTTAATTATTAATATATATGGAAAATTTGTTAGATTTTTTTGACCAAGGAAATTTCTGTTACTTTCTCAAGTGAAATACATCATGTTGATACAAAGGTCAAAAACTACTTCCGGTTTTTGCTCGACAAGAAGCACACCACCCTCGAAAGAGATCCCGAAGTCAATCAAAGGTAAAAATGTTTAAGACTGATCTATATATTTGGCATTAGAGCTACTAATCCGTATTAGGCCCATTGCAAAAGGGTAAAGTTTATCTTTAAACCTATCACAATAGCCCCCCTTTCAAGTTTCAAACCTAAACTATAAAACCGGACACTAGACACTTAGGATAGTGCCAACCCAGAAACTACGAGATAGCTTCTATGCTTGCCAAATTATGTAAACTATAAAACCGGACACTAGACACTTAGGATAGTGCCAACCCAGAAACTACGAGATAGCTTCTGTACTTGCCAAATTATGTACACTATACATTGAAACCATGTTCTCAGTGGGTGGTTTCTTCAAAATAAGTTTTCATGTGATAGCACATTTCTTCATGCCTCCGTTCTCATGTAGACATAGTTTATTGAATAAGAAATCAGTTCCTCCTCTCTAACTTTTCCACTTGTTCTCTACTATTTCTCTCACCTTTCTTCATCCCATTGGAGTTGGAGCCGAACGAAGAAGAGTCCTACCTAACTTCATCGCACTCTAGTTTACTGTGATAGCACGATTCAAGAACCTTCATGGGTGAAGCTATTTCCAAAAGACCAGTTTGCAAAACACAACTCACAACAACTTATGAAGCTGTTGTTGAATTTGTGCCAAATGGGCTTTAACTACCTTAATTAATAAATATAGGAACCATGTAGTTTCTGAGTTAGCAGTGCACAATTTTTCCTTACAAAAATTAGAGAAAATACAGCCAACACCAAATTTTACCCTTATTTTTATATCCACATGTTTCTTGCATGTAGAGGATTTTACATGTAAGCCAATTATTTCAAAAGTGAAAGTTGAATATTGAACTTTCTTCATTGGTGTAATGTCATAAGTAGCTGTATTTTCGCAAACTAAATTATATATTCTGATATTCATATATCATATTTGTGAAAGTGAGTGGACAAAGCTTGAAGTGCAAAGTCGATCACAACGATTATGTTATATTACTAGAAAGGTTCAATGGTGACATGAGAGGGTGCCAAAGTCATTAATCTTCTTCGGGAACAATCAAAATTTTCTTGGACTCCTCTTGCTTTCATCTGTCAATTTCATTGAGAAACCTGCATGCATGCCAGGTTCCTTTTCAGCTGATCAATCACCCAGTTGGGACTTGGGGATGCCTCCTTTGTACCATCACCATCCCTGAATCGTTCAGATAAAATCCTGGCATGACAAATTCATTCAGCTGGCCAATCAGATGCATGGAGGACCTGCAGCTTCTGTCACAATGTAGCCAACTGCACTTCCAAACCTCTAAAACTTCACAACTCCTCACAGAATGAGAGCTGGTCAGTCAGCAGCAACACATGTCTAGTCTGGTTCAAGAAACCGACACTAGTCAAAACAGGTGCCTAGAAAGGTGCTATGTTTGCTGGTAGTTTTTCGCTCTGCTTGTGTGTGTTTCCCTTCCCTTTCCCAGAAACATGTCTAAGGAACAGTGTTGTCCATATCAATTGAGTTTCAGCTGTGGCTTCATGCTTGGCATCTGTCGTTGTCCACAACAAGCCTGGACTTACTGTTTCTGGAACTATGAAGACCGGAAGGATCTTATCTCACCTTGGTTTTGTGGATTTGATTTTGAGTCAAAGCCATCCTTTTTTACCTACATACTCCCTCAGTTCTAAAAGAATGTAACTCTAGGTTTGGAAGGACTTGTCCCCTGGGCAGGGAAGATATTGGGCAAGTGTCAAGGATTGCCCTTGCTATCTTTGCTACAGGGAGCCTTCTATCTTACAGAGAAATGGAAGAACAAGAGTGGGGACTGTTCTTCAATCAACTTAATTGGCAACTATCAAATAATCCAGAACTCACTGGGTCTCACGTGTTCCAAAATTGAGCTTAAGGGCTTGTTCGGTTAGTGGGGAATCATCCCCTGAAATAATTCCTACCCAGATTGCTTGTCTAATTTTTATAAGCTTTAAGCAGCTGGAACAATTCCTGGTGTCTATTTGTACAACCAAACAGGCCTGATCTTCCAAGCCACTTGAGGAACTATTTCCTGTACTATACATCTCTACCTTATTCCCTTAAGACTACCAAATTCCATAGAGGTGGATAATTAGATTGTGGGTAACCAAAGGTTTTGTGAAAGATCAAGGAACAGAGACAATGGAGAAAGTTGCAGAGGAATACCTCCACGAACTTACTCAGCCCTCACTGATTCAAGTAAAGGAAAGGAACGAATTTGGAAGGAAAATAAAGAGATTTTAGGTGCACGACCTTGTTAGGGAAAAGACACTGACCATATCAAGAAAGGAGAGGTTTGCTCATATCTGCAGTCACCCAGAAGTAACACTTGTTGACGATGTTGCAAACCGTGTGTCTGTGCACAGTGGAGGTCAAGTGTATCAACTAGGCCCATCTTCACAGCATTTGTGCCCATTTTTGTTGTTTGATAGACATGTGCCTATTCCATGATCAACACTGCTTTGTCAAACTTCAGACTTTTAAGGATCTTGTGCCTCAGAAACTCCCTCCTCGAGGTCATTCCTATTGCCATAACTGGTTTATTCAATTTATACCTTCTTGATTTGTCACGTACTGAAGTGAAGAAGGTACCAAAATCAGTGGTGACCCTCAATAAACTACAGACATTGCTGCTTAGGTTTGCTCAAGTGCGGGACTTGCCACCTGAAATAACCTTGGTCACAAGCCTCAGGTACCTGTCGGTGAGTAATCATTTGTATGGCACATCGATTGGTGGTAATATATGCGGTCCCAAGCAGCTGCATAATCTACAGGAGGTGAGAGCCAATAAAGATTTAGTGCAAAATCTTGGTTACCTGACGCAGCTAAAGAAGCTTATGCATCACTGGAGTTCTCCAAAGCTACAGTGCAGATCTCTGGACTTCCATCATGAAGATGACTGCCCTTACAAAATCGGAACTAGTGGTGAGAAAGAATCCCTTATAGTTTGGAAAAACTGAGACCTCTTAGGAATCTGGAGAAATTTTACTTGAATGGCAAGTTGGCAGAAGTTCTATCTTTTCCAATATGTGATGGTTTGCAGAAGCTTAAGGTCCTAACAATGCGCTGGTCTGGGCTAAAGGAAGATCCCCTCAGTTCGCTGTCGCAAATGGTAAACCTCGTTTATCTTAATCTTTATTGTGCATACGATGGGGAATCCTTGAACTTCTGTCCTGGATGGTTTACAAAGCTGAAGAAACTCTACCTTGGGAAGTTGGAGAACCTGTCATCAGTTCAGGTAAGTGATGGTGCCATGACAAACTTAGCATACCTAGAACTACATGAGCTACATAGTCTTAAAGATGTGCCTGAAGGCCTGAGATACCTTAGGTCGCTTCAGAATGCTAGAGGGAAGCGGCCAGGGATTTGTTCAAAACATTGCTGACATTAAATGTATATGATGTGTGAGAAAATAACTGTCATGCTAACAGTTTGCCGCACTAGGTCCAGTACTTCTTTTCAGATGATGAGCTAAAATATATCCAACTGATGTGAATGGAATTAGAACCAGGTTCACAGGATGCTCAAGTTTCATTCTTATTCTAGCCGTGCCCGGTACAATGTTTGTAATGCATCTTAATTATGTCCACACATGCAGCTATGATGTTTCATCAAGTAAAATTATTTTTAAGTTGAGTTGAAACAACTACTTGAGAGACAAAGAGAAGTTCCAATGATATTTTCTCAACTTGGACAGTAAAGTTGGTTGTTGAATTTAGACTAAAAAATAGACCTGGAAAAGGTTAATAATAGGGGAAAAAGTAACTGGTGGTAAATATAGATGCAAATGTAAAATGTAAGTGCTGCTAATCTGAGTAAGTACTGTGATACATGTGACATTAAAAGCACGCTTAAGTTGTTTAAAATGAACAAACACTATAGAAGCGAGAAAACACCCAATTGAAAGTAATCCAAAAGACAGATTACCAGATCAGTGGGGGATTGAGGTGAAACCGTACCTGGCTTCCCTTTCGTCAGGAAGGCCCTCTCGTAGATGCAATGCAACGCGCCATCGTCATCGCGCGCTCCGAATAGCCGCCCCAAGCCAAGGCGTGCTCGCCGTCGCCCTCGCGCTCCGACCGCCCGACGCCAAGGCGCTCTCTCGCTAGTCGCTAGGGCCGGCAGAGGCATCGGAGGCTCCGCCGGCCTGGACGGTGTCCGATGAAGCGGCGCCTGAAGCCTGCGGCGATTGGACCAGACCAGCAGGAGGCCTGCCCAAGCTTGCAAATATTCTTTTTTTAGAACAGAGCTTACAAATACAAATATTCAATTGAGTCGCAAAGTAACGGTTTGGTATATAGTACTCCCCTTTTTTTTTCCAATATATACTGAAATGTTATTAATGTGAAATGAGAAATCTACTTGTACCATTTTCAAATATCAAACTCGAATGCATGCACAGTAATTTGTCCCCAAAGTTTACATTTGCTTACGGCAGGGCGTTCAGAACACAAAAACATTTCTCTTTGATCAGCACTAGAGTTATTATAGTTAGTGCAACATAATCCAATAGTTGAGAGAATCACAACATAATCCAGAAATGAGCTCAATGTTATTCAGACCACTATGAAAGGAACATTTAGATAGGCTCCCATCACATTATCCGACCAACAAATACTTCTCAAGTCTCAACAGCAGAAAAAGTACACACTCCCTCAAAAATAAGGTACAATCCCTTGCTATGATTCGTCTCACCCAAACAAATAACAAACGGAAATGAATTCCATGTTTGTTTCCTTTTTGTCCTAACTAAGATGTTTTTGATCTCACGGGAACTGATCCAAAATTCAAGTCAGTACTTCTGCGGTATCATCATTTTGAAGAATGCTTTGGGTCATCTAAAACACCAATATAAGCCATTGTCAAAAGGAGTTCACTGAGCGTATCTTAAGGCCTCTCGTTCTTCCAGGAGCACCGCCTGATAGGGACGACAAATCAAGAGCCAGCCTGCAGAGAAGTTCATACACAGAAACAAGTTTAAGCACGAATTCACCAGCAAATAGTAATAGCATAAAATTCTGTAAAAACAATATTGGGCCAATGACATACATGCATGCAGCTCCATCATTAGTCTCAGATTTCAACAAAATTTCTGAGTCAGGTTTGGACACGATAGAGTAACTTGCAGTTTCTTTGTCCTCGTTAACTGAACGATAATGGGATTCACCATCAGAAAACACACACTGAAACATCAGTATACAGTGGAAATAAAAATATTTCATCGAACTTACAAAAATCATCTGAATCTTCTTGGTCATTATCCAGAGAAAGCAACTTCTGCAGGTTAAAATAACAATTATTTAGAAAAGATTGATGTCATAATTGGAGTCTTGCATTGAGAAAATCCAATCCAGGCAAGGTAGCCAAAGATCTGGGCTAATTACCTTCAAATTCTCGTAGCATGCCTCAAGGTCATCATTGACCAAAAGATGATCAAAGAGACCTGGTTCATTAGACTGATCAAGTTCAGCCCGAGCATTTCTGAGTCGTTTCTGGATTTGCTCCTCTGTTTCAGTACCCCTGTGACAAATTGACCAGACAATAAATCAAGCATGTCATCTAATTATATGGCTAAGAATGAGATAATCCATCACATGCAGTTATCCAAACACTATATTTCATGAGCTACAAATATACCGTGCCCGAAGGCGCTTCTCTAGTTCCTCGAACGATGGAGGGCATACAAAGATGAATATTGCTTCAAGAGAAGAAGCCCTCACGGATCGAGCTCCTTGGACATCAATGTCGAGAATACACCTCTTCAACGAAAAAGCAACAGAAAGATGAAGCAGTTCACCTTTCAGAAGTTTTTATTAAAGATAGTAGTAGTCTTACCTTTCCCTCATCAGTTACAGATTCAACTGCTTCAATACTTGTGCCATATACATTCCCATGAACATGAGCAAACTCAAGAAATTTGCCCTCGCTTATATCTTTCTCTATCTTGCTTCGTTCGGTGAAGTGGTAGTGAACACCATCTATTTCCTTCTCCCTTGGAGACCTTGTAGTGTGGCTAACAGAAAATCCAAACTTCGATGGGTAGTCTTTCATCAACTTTGCAATCAATGTCCCTTTACCAACACCAGAAGGGCCACTAATCACAACTGGTTTTTGGCCGACGCCAATTACTCCCTTGCTCCAAGAAACAACTTCTGTTCCCTTGATTTTCCGTTGCTGCTTAACAAAGGGGGTGTCTATCTGAATGGGAAAAAAGCAGGAATGTCTTCTTAGTTACGAAATGGAAGTGTAAAAGAAAAGGTCTGACACAACAAACTAGAAATTTTGTTAACATCTGTAGGAACAGAAACAAATTACTAGGCACCCTGTGCAAGCAGCTGGTGCATTCAAAATATCCAAAGAGGAACAGTATTTCCAAAAATCCAAAACAGAGCATCTTATCAATTTGCTAGTGTATACCTCAAGGAACCAGATGGATTCATTCAAGGGAACACCCTTTTCAATAACTAATATTTTCTCATCACTGACAGGAATCGCAGACTGCGACTTGGTTAGAAGTGGCTGTTTCCCAAGTATTGTGGGGACAACCCTGCAATGCAGCAAGACCAAAAATATGAGTGAACAGCTACAAATAGATTGAGTTCAAGGGGATGAGCAAACCAATGAAATGATGAAATATATTACCAGGTCTGAGTGAGCTTGTCCTGAATTTTAACAACGGATGTTTTCGAGTCATCATCTGATCTACTGATAACATACTGCAAAAGCAAGAGCATGTTGGGAAGATTTAGGTCCAGAGTAATTCACAGAAAAATAAGCAGCAGCTGATAACTGGAAATGCAAAGTTAGCATCAGTACATATTAGCAAAGGTATTAGGTTATGCAACCCGTCATCTCAGTTAATTCCAAGCAGGTACAAGAGACTCATACAGTATCATGTACTGTGCACTGTGCCTACACTGCCTTTGTGCTTGAAAGAGAAAGGTCAATCTGAGATGATGCGTGCTTTTCGAAAGTGATGAAAGGTACTCTACGGGCTATCCTTCATGCAACGGTTGGCACTCATTAAAAGAAAAGACCAGCGGCTACTTCATACAGGTAGTGGTACAAAGTACGAGCATTCGTTCCAAGCCTTAATAAAAGCATAATAAACAACATAATACAAGAAACAACCCCAGCAAGCAATGTGAATGAATGAAAGTACCAATAAACAGCAGGTAGGTAATCTGAAGAGGCTAATCCATCCCACTCACCGTCTTATCGCCGACGTCAACGGCGCTCTGCTTGCAGTCCTTGGCGTCGACGACGCTGAAGTGGACAGCAGCCTCTTCACCCTGTTGTTGGCCCGATCAAACAGATCAAAGTCAGGAGACACTATTCCAACAATAATTCACGTGGTGCCAAACATAGTTGGAAGCTCAAGCTGCCAAACGCACTTGCAACTTGCAAGCTCAAGCTGCCAAACGCGTTTGCAAGCTCATAGATGTAGGACCAGTGGTAGCTAACCAAACTCACCATGAGATGCGGTGCCGCCAATCTGATCCGGGGGGAGCAGGTTGAGCGGAGGCACTACGAGGGTCCTGTTGAGCACGGAAAACAAAGGCGCTTAGGATCACATCACCAGCAGACGAACGAGTGCATTTAGCAACAGAGCGACCCCCCACTGCCCCCGGACCGGACGGATCAGGGGAGAGGGAGGAGCGCTCGCTGGGGTTCCGCTCCAGTTCCACGGCTCACATCACAGCCACAGCATCAGCAACGACCAACGAACGACAACATTTTGTAGGAGGAGGAACTGAGGAAGAGGAACAAAACAAAACGCGCAAGCTAGGAAGCAAGCAAATATGAAGCAAGCGCAGGGATCACCGAGGCGCACCCGGCAGCCGCCGGGCGGATCCCCGCTCGGCGCGAGCCCGAGTGGCGCCGCGCCGGCCGGCGGCGCGGGCGAGCAAGGCGTTGGTGGGTGAGAGAGAGATTATTTATTATTTTATATCAGAGAAAGAAGAGAACAACAGTAGGAGGAGGGGGCGAGGGGCGCGACGCGCGGGCGGAATGGGAGGAGGATACCTGGATCTGCACCGGAGAATGCCGCGGCAGGCGGGGCGGCGGGCAGCGGCGGCGAGGAGGGATCACGGCCGGCTGGCGGTGCGGGCGGGGGAGGGAAGGTGGGCTCGGAATCGGTGTGGGGGAGCGACGACGAGGTCGCGGTGTCTTTATACGACTTTTCCTCCGTTTCATTAATGTATTTAATTTAATTCATTTATTTTTGTTTTGTTTGGAGAGAAGCGGAAGGCGAAAGCGGACCGTGCGTGTTGGGATTCGGCGGATCTGGTCGTGGCCCGGCAAGGCCAAGGCGGCAGCTGCGGAGCCCAAACTCCAAAGCGGGGGTCCTTTTCGCTTTCCCGGCTTTGCACCTCACCTGGTCACCAATTCGGGGCTTTTCGCTTTGCGTTTCCTTGCATTTTCCCAAGTTGACTCGACTCCGTGGGGGTGTACCGTGTCCTGGACTGGACTTGGTTCTAGGTTCCTCGTCTGCTCTCATATGCACGTACTATGCAGACGTAGTTCTCCACTCAACCAAAAAAAAATGTATTTAGACGTAGTCATGGATTATTCTAATCTAATACTCCTAGTTAGTACAGTACTTGTACTATATATATAAATATATAAATGTGGAGCAAAATGCTAAGTACACATTCGCCTGTTGAGCCTGGACTACGGAGTACATAGCAAGATGTTATGGAACATTTTAAAAAAAAAAGATCTCATTCTCTGTCTCAAAAAGTAATTTAATATTTCAATAAAAACAGGTACAAGACTCAGCAGTCAAGAATTGGGGGAGATGCAAGATGTTATGGAACATTTTTTTAAAAAAAGATCTCATTCTCTGACTGTTGCAGTCAAGATTGGGAGATGCACCCACGACTGTTGTAGCTAGCTACTGTTGGCTGGGTGCTGCAGCCTTCGAGCATAGTGAGAATAAGTTTATATATGTTGTTTAACAGAAACGGTCTAGGGAATCTTTCAAATACACTTTAAGTGTGTATAGTTTTTAATTCTTAATTTTGAATCTAGGCATCAGATGGTCAAACGGGACACCCGGCCCAACCCTTAAAGCACGATCTAGGCTTTGCTGAATCCAACATGGCCTTTCTCATATCAGGTTGGCCCGGTGGGACGGATGGAGATAGGGCGAGCAAGTCGCTGCATGGAGCAACTAATCAAGAATTGAGTAGAGTCAGGAAGCTTTGTGGAGCAGAGTGGGACGGTCAATGATCGGGTGGCTTTGGGGAGCAGGCAATGTTTGGGGCAACTAGGGAACGAGGATAGGGAATGGAGAATGAGGATTTAGGGTTGAGGTTGGTGTATACATTAAAGCCGACATAATGTCAGACCGGTGATTTTAAATAGTTCGCGTCATGTTGCCGGCGTATTTGGGAGTAGTCTAGGCACGACCCTAGTCATTGGGCTAGGCTGCCACCAACCGTGTTGCATTTGGATCGGGCCAAAATATGGCTTATCGCCCGGCTACCATGTTGTAGGCTTCTTGTACATATGTATCGATTCTCACCTTTATGTTGAATCACAATGTTCTCCGCCTAACCGTCTCAAGCTCTCAAACAATATCAAGGGCATTCCATACCTTAGCCAAAGTTATGATTTTCACCTAGCATCAAAAAATCAACATACACCATGGTCCAAGGATTGGATATTTAACTTTTATATCTTATTACCAAGTTACCATTAAGATGTAAAATAAAGTTAAATAGTGTCATCCTTTTGTTTAGCTAAAATATTTTACATAAACCATTAAAATGTAGGCATCAAAATAAAATGGCATGTGCCATTACTATTTACATGTGGGAGCCTACTCCTAAATAACTGACGTTTTCACTTTTATAGAAAAACTTGCAGATACACACTAACAGTGACACTTATTTAGGGATGGAGGGAGTAGCATGCTATGAACAGAAAGCTAGAGTAGGTATACAGGATTTTGGGCATTGCACGACACAAGCCAGAGTAGGTGTGTATATATATATATCGGATTTTGGGCATTACTGCACGACATGCCTAGAACCGAATAAAAAGTCCAAACCCGCAATGAGCTCCAGTGGTCAATTTCAAGCGCAGATTCCTTGCAATTGCAGGACGGCAACTTGGAAAGTCCTCTCAATTCGTGGCTCGATGTGACGTGACGTGACAACCTCTGGCGCACCAACCTGCACCGGTTTCCGTTTGACACAGGCAGCCAATTGTGTACTAGTAGTACTCGTAGTACTCCTGCCGAAACCAAAAAAAAAAAAAAAAGCGTTGTTGGTTTCGTAGGCTGCAAAAGCAAAACCACCGAAAACGACGTGAAAGGCCAGTGCGGCCGATCGATCCTGCGTGCCTCATGCCTACACTAGTTAGATATGCATCCAGCGAGTTAGTGACGGATGACGTACTATACTGGATGAGTTGAGTGGATGACGACCTTTCTAATGTCGACACCATTTATGATATATATATAGGTATATATATATATATATATATAGGGGAAATAATGGGGCCGCGTCTAGATGCCGACCAGTCCAAATTCTTCCTGTGGCATCACGCAGCAGATTGAACTCGCTTTGCGTTGCCAATTTGATCTAGTGAGAGAATTTGATTCGATTTTCGAGTCTATAAGAACCGCTAGCTAGTGTTGTACTCGTATATGTCTGCAGCAGATAGATTCCGCAGTAGTTTTCTATCTTATTATTGGCCAGCATATGCCACTACCAGGCGTCTTGCTGTGATTTGCATAGGGAAATTCAAATAATTGGTTGGCAGAAACGGTCGCTTTTTTGATGTGTTGGTTTTCTCAACAAAACTGTGAAGCTATTGGAGCTACGCAATTGACGACCGGATGCAGTTAGGCTATGCGGCTAGCAGCGGTCTGTGTGCAGCTATCCTCCCATGGCACTGGTTAGTTTGCTGAAGAACAACGGCGGTGGACAACGCAATCGGTAACGATGTCGCTGATCTGCAGCGATTTACCTTGCATACATGGCATCTATGGCAGTTTTGTAGCGATCAGCTCTCAGTTGTTTTTGTGTTACACCGATCCGGTCCCGATTCAGATGCTCGTTAATAAATTGGTAGCTTTCCTACTATGTTTGTTTAAAAATATGTATTATCTTTTTCTGTGCCGTCCCTCTTTACAGAACGTCAGTTCATGCGTCAACGATAGATTCGATGATCCCTCAACGTGTACCTTGCTTAGTGTGAGAAATTTCAGCAAAGCAATCAATTTTCACGCTGAACCTAGCTCAGTTCGTTAGATTCCTTATAATGCAAACTACACACCTCAGTTTAAGTTCTTAACTTAGCATTAGTGTTCATATTTTTCTAAATTTATTCTAAATTTAACGGTGTTGTATTTTTAGTCTGGCGATAGCGAGAAGCCTGTGCTAACTTATAATTTGAAAAAAATCATTCGTTATGGCCTTTGTCCAATAAATGCATCAGCACACCTTTTTGAACTTGTATTATTCCTTTTTCACTTAGGTCATGCGTTGTGTGACACGTGTATGATAACAATGCCGTGGCCAGGAGATGATCGAGCTAGAGATTGTTGGCGTGGCCTCTCTATACAAATCATGTGACAATGCATATAAGACATCGACGTGGGACTTCGCTATCTG